>JACWST010000334.1:0-33712 GCA_014850475.1 Cryphonectria naterciae | reverse complement strand
AAAAAAAAAAAAAAAAAAAAAAAAAAAAAAAAAAAAAAAAAAAAAAAAAAAAAAAAAAAAAAAAAAAGATCACCAAGGGGGATTTATGCAAGCGCCTCCCCCCCCCCTTCCCCTTTCCAAAAATTGGCTTCACGTCCGTTCCCTGCTTTCCGTCCTTCGTCTCCGTCTTTCGTCTCCGTCCTCCTCACCTCTTCGGCGGCTGCCACAGACCCTTGGACGTCTCCACCACCTTGTTCACCTCCATGCCCGGCCGCAGGCTCACAGGCACCACGTTGGTATCCAGCGGCGGAGCATCACTCATAGCAATGTCCTCGCCCCCCGTCACACTACCGTCGCCCTGCTGCGTTGCGTACCCGGAATCCCTGTCACTACTCGCACCGCCGCTGCCCGCAGTAGTAGCAGCAGCAGCAGCAGCAGCAGCACCGGAAACGCTAACACCGCTGTCAGCCTTGGTGACAACAGCAGCAGCAGCAGAGGGGGCGGCAGGGCCCCTGTCGGGCTCCTTGGACCTGGCGCCATCCATGAGACCGGCATGCAGCTGGCCCTCGCGCAGCTTGTTGATGGCGCGGACGGTGTCGATGGCGGCGTGCAGGGTGCGGCGGGCGTTGAAGTTCTTCTTGACGGTGGGCAGCAGGTTGGCGCCCTTGTCGCCGTCGGCGCCGCCGCGGTAGCCGGCGACGAAGGGGTGCTGGAGGGCCTCGTGGGCCGTCATGCGGCGGGCGGGGTCGATGGTCAGGCAGAGGCGGATGAACTCCTTGGCCGAGTCGGAGACACCGCGCCAGTAGTCGACGGGGGTGAAGCTGTAGTCGGCGTTGAGGATGGCCTGCATCTCCTCGAAGTCGCTGTCGCGGTCGAAGGGGGTGTAGCCGCACAGCAGGAAGTAGGTGATGACGCCCAGCGCCCAGATGTCGACGGGCTTGCCGTGGCCCGTCTTCTTGAAGATCTCGGGGGCCATGTAGCCCGGCGTGCCGCAGGTCGTGGTCAGCACGTGGAACTGCTCCTCGTCCATGACGCGCGACAGGCCAAAGTCGGCGATCAGGAGGTCGGCGTTGTCCTCGGGCGTGCGGAACAGGAGGTTCTCGGGCTTGAGGTCCCGGTGCACGATGCCGTGGTCGTGCAGGTAGGCTACGGCTGACAGCGTGGCGCGCACCAGGTCGGCAGCGTCGGCCTCGTAGTAGGAGCCCTTGCGGCAGATGCGGTCGAAGAGCTCGCCGCCCAGCGCGAGGTCCGTCACCAGGTAGAGGTTGTTCATGGTCTCGAAGTAGTCGACGAGGGTGAGGATGTTCTGGTGGCCCATGGACACTTTCTTGAGGACTGCGATCTCGTTGCGCACCTAATAGATCAAAGAAACAGGCGGTCAGTCAATGTCTTTTTCTCTCCCCCCCCCCCCAACCCCCTTCTGATCATCCAGTCGTGAGAGGGCAGGAAGGGGAGGGGGGGCCGGGGAGCGGAGGAGAAGCGAGCGAGAGGCAAATGCGCACCATGTGTTCCCTTCCGGACATCAACCTCTTATTGATGACCTTGGCGGCATAGTACCGCCCAGTGTCGATGTGTACGCATTCCTTGACCACCGAGTATGACCCTGCTCCTAATGTCTTGCCGACCTTGTACCGGCACGGTTGTATCTGGGGCTGCTGGGCGGCGGTGGTCCCAGCCTGTTGTTGGACAGCGGCAGCCATTGTCGGTCGTCGCCGTCAAAATTGTGTCTCGCTTTTTATTTTGGAGGAGGAGGGATGGGAGGGGATATGTCGGAGGGAGGAGGAGGGAGGAGGCAGAGGGAGTAGGAGCGTTCGTGAGGTTTGTTGTCTGGCTCGTCGCCCCGCTATTGCAATTGAGCCGTCGTTGTCAGGCGGTTATCGGAGGGTTTTGCCTGGTGTCTGTCGAGTCCAGTTTGCCAAGAGTAAAGAAGAGATTCGAGGTCGGGGTTTGTGGTTGCGTTTGGTAACAGTGGGATCCCTCGAGTTGGGCTCTGCTCTGGTGGTCGTTCTGAGGTCTTCCTCCCCTTCAATCCAGTATAATGTGTCTTAGCTGGAAATGAAGGGACAGGAAAGTTGAAATGTCCAGGGTCTATTCCCGCGGCGGGAGATAAGTGAGGTGGCCTAGCCAGGAGATGGTGGGTCGCGCCCTTCTCCGTCTTATTTTACCCCAGGGTTGTCCAGCCCAGAACACACGAGCCTTGGAGGCAATCAAAAGTGGGAGGCGGTGGGTGTGAAAGGCCAGGCTGAAAGTGGGTAGAAAATTGGATGACCTTTACGGAAGGGTTCTTCCTTCTTTCTTCTTCTTCTTTTGAGACAAGGCCCTCCTGAATTGGGGGGGGGGGGGTTCTTGTGGTAGTATGAGGAATACTCGAGATATACGAAATGAGGGGAAGGGGAAGAAAAGGTATCTTGAGAAGAGAGAAGTTGAACAAGATTTTGTGACAGGGAGGATTAAAATGTCTAGTAGAGGTACAAAGTACAGTGTCGTGCAGCGCAGAAATGGAACCATCGTATTGTGTACCTTAGTACTTTGTAGAGGTGGTATCGTTGCCTGTCAGCTGCAGCACCCATGGAAGAAGAAAAAGAAAGAAAAAGGCTTGTTGCTTCTGCTGCCCCTCATTATCACAGGGCCAATCGAACATTAGCCTTCTCCCACTGCCTAGAACATGGTGTACGACTTGCATGGATGCAGTGTCAGATTTCTTCCGAGACCGACATGAAATCTGGAACAGCCCTTTGTCAAGTTGTTGAGCTGACAGATCTCTGCATCATTTAGATCTTATGTTTATTCTTATGTTTTATTTTTATTTCTATCCTTATTTTTTCCTTCTTGAGAGATAACTTCATGCAGATGTGATTTTTTTTTTTTAACTTTAGGATAACTTGAAATCGACCGTTGAACCTAGAGGTTACTACTATAGTACATACTGTGGCACGTGTGGTACCCCTGGGGTGGTCTAGAGCCGGCATCCTGGCGCTCGCGTCTGACCGCCAACCAGCTGCAACAAGTAAGCCTTGCGGCCCCAGCCATCAGAGCCAGGCCAACAGGCACACAGGGAGAGAGAGTCTGACGGACAGACATCCATCAGACAGGCGGTGACCTTAAAAGTCTCCCTTCCTAGCCTGCTTCTTGGAGCTCTGGAACTTTTTCGACTTGAGCCTCGCCTCACGCGCCGACTTCTCCCTGTCGCAACATCTCAGTATATATTTTGTCCCCGGCTTATGGGGGCTGTGGAGCGTGACTGCAACGGTGCGCACTTACAGGCCCTGGTGTTTTCGTTTCTTCTCCGTGCTCGTGTCACCAGGCACGGCGTCGCTGTACATCCTGTACAGCTCCTCGAGAAGCTTGGACTTGTTCTCCTCGGCATTGGCGTCCCTGTCCCGCGACGTCTGTGCATGAAAGGAGAGGCCGTCCTTGTTCCTAACGTAGTGCTTCGACAGGCGAAGGGGAGGATGCAGCAGCTTTGGGAGGACTCCCATGAGCTCTGAGATGGGCCAGGTTGTGATGGCTTTGCTCTCAGTCCTAAAACAACGGCATGGTTAATGCTATGCCCATTTCGGGCCAATCACAGGCTGGTGGTGGTGGTGGTGGAGGTGGAGAGGGGGGCAAGGGAACACACTTGTTCACATGTTGCCCTCCCGGACCGCTTGATCGGGCAAACGTGGTGGTTCCCCTGGGGAGCGAAGCCTCGCTGGCATTTTGTCGCCACTTTCTAGCCTCTGCCAAGTCTGCAGGGTCGAAAGAAGCCTCGAACGCTTGGAACCTGGCCAGCCTCTTCCAAGGTGCCCGTTGGATGGGCAATAGAGGCGTGAGGGGAACTCGGTACCGGTAGACGAGACTTGGCAGGCCCGTCAGAGAAGGACTGGTCATGGCAGAATCATCGTAAGCCCTGTTTGTGGGCACAGCCTGAATGGGCTCAATTGACACTGTCGAGAAAATGAGCAAAGCCTGGAACAAGTATTTGAGCACCTAATCTAAGCCTCCGTGGCTAGCACCAGAGTAGAAAAACTACCCCAGGAACACAGGCTTAGTCATACATCCTGGCACCAAATTATGAGGCTGATTACCCTCTCTCTGCGCTTGACCTGTTGGGGTCTAGACTGGTTGCCTGCCGGGGCTACTACTTTGTTTTCTGCAGTTTTCACGGCAGCCAGTTTTGGTCCCTCCTTCGTCGTCATACTGCCATCCAATTCTCTCTCTCTCTCTCTCTCTCTCTCTCCATCCTTTTGTTCCCCCTTCCATCCAGGTGCCACTTCTTGTCAACAAGTCGTCGACCTTGTACTGCTCAACCACGCCGCTGTGACTGTGTAAAACCCCTCCACACCTACATGAGGCTATCCTCATCATCAAAACAAAGCCCTTGTGTGTGTTCTCTTCAACCTCGAGAGAGAAGCAGCTTCCCTTTCCCACCCCACTTTGGTGCAGAGCACAATCAATCACTACGGTGGTTGGCCATCCCACAGCCTGTCTCACCTTGGACCTGACAAACTCCAATCATCCCCGTTTTACACCTTCTCTCTACTCGGTCATAATGAGATTGTCCTCGTGCCAGTAGCCAGTCACCAGTCCCTTTGACTCTCTGGCCTCCCCTCTGGCCATCCAAAACCCATCACCACACTTTTCTTTTTGATGACGGACGAGAACCCCGAAATCGTGGCAGCCGCCAGCCTCAGCCCGGTTTCGCCCCGTCCTCTCCATAACACATACACCCTACCACAGGTTCTTCCCGATCTTCAGCACCAGGCCGAGAACCCAGACGTAGTTCCTCTCGAGCCCACCACTTTTCGCACGGCAGCCGCAGCCATGGCGACCACCCAGCCTGAGCAAACCGACCCCGTCAACGAGCCCGACGCCGAGGGCGCCGACGACGTGGATGCTGCCGGCGAGTCTGACGATGCCAGCATCGCCGACAACGAGAGCTTCGACTACGACGGCAGCGAGGGCGTAGACGACCAGGGACAGCGAGAAGGTGCGCACCAGGTCACGTCGCAGGAGACTGCTGACGACTATGCGAGGACCTTTGATTCTCCTGGGCATGAGCAACAAGCCGCGGTCGAGATCGAGGGTGCGGATGCAGGAGAGCAGGACCAGCAGCCGACTCAAGACTTTGTATCAGATGCGCCAGAATCCATGATCATTTCCCGGCAGCCTGACCAGCCTGCCCAATCTGATGCCATGCCGGCGCGGTCTCCAGCAGCCCAGCAGCCCGTTCCCGCTGATGCCCAAGCTCCCAGCCTTGCCGCAGAAGATCCCCGACCCAGCCCAGCCACAAGCCTCACCCAGGACGCCACCGCGCCCCGCCCCCTCGAGAGCGGCGGCGGCGAGCAGCAGCCCGTCCCAGCCGCCCAAGAGGCTATGCCAGATGCCATCACTTCTTCCACATCTCCTCCAGCCCACCAGCAGCCGCCGGTATCGTCGTCCCAGCCAGACGAGATAGAGCCCGATGTCAAGCCCGACGAGGCTGCTGCCCAGGAGGAGCGAGGAGAAGAGGAGGTCTTCGACGTCCAGCCCAAGAACGAGGACGTCGAGATGACCACCGACAGTCCTGCCGATGCCACTTCCCTTGACATCCAGAGGCTTGTCGATGAGATCACTGCCAAGGCTGAAGCCACCGACCAGCCATCAACTACCGACGACGACAAGCCTGCTGCCACTGTCCAGTCTACCACTCCATCCCTCACCGATGTGGTAGACCTGTCTTCTCTCCCCCCCAAGCCTGCTCTGACCCAGGAGCAGTCCAAGCAGACTTTCTCTCCAGCAACTTATCAACATGCCTCCACCTTGCCCAGCGCTCCAAGCTTTGCCACGCCTGCCACCGCCGGGCCTCCTCAGACCTCCTTTGCCAGCAGCAGTGCCGCCCCAGGCATGCCTCCATCCCAGTCCTTCAGTGCCACCCCCTCTTTTGCCTCTTTCCCCAACTCCTTTCCACCTGGCACCGCCCCGCAACAGCAGCAGCAGCAGCAGCAGCAGCAGCAGCAGACTCCTGGGCAAGAGGAGTCCGGACTACAGCAGTCGTACGATGAGTTCCTAGCAGATGAGAGAAAGCACATGGCCGAGGCCAAATGGGAGCGCTTTCCAGAGGGATCTCGAATCTTCATTGGTACGCCTTGCCCATCCCCTCGGTGCATTTGGCTCTTTTTTTTTCTCTTTTGGGCTGACGAGAGTACAGGTAACTTGTCTCAAGAACGCGTCTCAAAGAGAGACGTCTTTGAGTTGTTTGCTCGACACGGTCGGCTAGCACAGATCTCCCTCAAGTCAGCCTATGGCTTTGTCCAATATCACACTGTTGCTGACGCTACTTCTGCCATGAGTACCCTCCAGGGGGCCGAGGTTAAAGGTCGCAAGATTAGTAAGTTGTTCTGAACCAGTCTATCGCTCGAGACGCGTGCTGACCCAACCCCCCCATCTATTAGATCTAGAGATCTCGAGAACACAGAAGACGAAGAAGGACCGTGACCATTCTCCTGCAGGAGAGCGCAGAAACCGTGGTGAGCGAGGTGGTCGCAATGCGGACCGCAACGGTGATCGTTACGACGGACGCAGTGGCGGGCGTCGGGACGACTTCCGCCAGGGACGGTCCCCATCTCCAAGACGAGGAGACCACCGCGGAAGACAGGATACCTACACCAGAGACCGTGGTCATCACGACATATACAGCCGCAAGCGATCTCGATCTCCTGACTCCTACCAGCGACATGATTCGTATCGGCGAAGGAGCCCAAGCCCGTACGGACGCGGCCGCCAGGAGGCCGACCAGCTCGACATTCCTCGTCGGTATGGCAGTGACGTGCCCGACGTGCAGATCCTGCTGATGCAGGAGGTCCACAACGATTTCGTCGATTGGGTGCAGCGTGCCTTCTGGGAGCGCAGTCTGAGGACGCATGCTATGTTCCTGAGTCCTCGTCTGCCTCGAGATGCGGTCATCCAGCGACAGGTGCTGGAGGGCGTCCACGGTGTGGTGGAGCTGGATATGCGGGCGCAGGATACGGCCAAGATCTCGCTCCAGGTCTTCGATAGGTCTGCCGGTAACAACGTCAGATTCGACCAGTACCAGGAGCTGGACCCCCCGATCGCCGCACAGCTTGTCCTGCGAACCAAGGGGTCTGCCCCACAGCAGCCGGCCTACCCTTCACAACCACAGCCTGGGTACCCGTCTCAGCCCTACGGGGTGCCGGCAGCGGCCTACCCTGCATACCCACAGCCGCCACCCCAGCAGCCATCTGCGGCCGCCACACCAGATCTGGCAAGTCTCGTTGGCCAGCTGAGCCAGATGCCTGGCGTCGATAACTCGGCAATCCAGGCGGTTCTTGCCTCTCTTCAGCAGCCTGCACCTTCGCACACACCCGGCCTGGGTCAACCCCACCACGCACCACCTCCTCCTGCTGCTGCGCCGCCTCCGCAGATGGATCTGAACGCGCTCATCAGCAACATCTCTGCGGCATCTGGCAATCCCGGCCAGCCTCTTATGGCTCTGCCCGGATACCCTGCCCCTCCCTACCAGCAGGGCAACCGTGGACCTCATCCGCCTGTCGCAGGCTCATCAGACCCTGCCCGAGATGTCGAAAACATCATGGCTACACTTGCTAGATACCGGCAGTAGTGTTGTGTTCCAGCCTCGGCCGAAAGCCGTGACACACACAGCGAGATTGGCAGACCGGGTTCTGTTGGCCCGAGTCTGTCTGGGACCAATCAAATCACCACAAGCTCTTTGCAAAAGTCGTTGGAGTCATGGGTGTAGCTCCAGAGATATCCAGCACCACATCCTGTGGATAGACTGTGTGTCGGTTCAAGAGGACTGAGTCTCAGCGCCGGACGGGGTCCAAACGATGGTAGGAGGCGACCCATGTCCCGCAACGCACGCTTTACGGACGATGAAGATCCCCACAGTCACAGACAACCAGCCTGTCGAGAATGGCAGGGGCAGTTTACGTAGCCACGCCCCTCGTATGATGATGTACTTAAGGTTCCATGGCACAGAGGATAGAAGCTTAATTCAGTTGCTACGCTTTTCTACAAGCTCAAATCTTGGGATGTGCGTGACCGACCACTCACTGGCACTTAGATTCCTGATACTAGGCGAGTTACAACATTTGCATGCTCGTCGAGATATGCCGAGGTCCTGCGCCGCCTAATGTGACTTTATTGCGACGACAGTCAGAATGGGATGTTGATCCCGTCAGGAGTACTTAGCGAATCTTGCAGCACTTCAATTTGGTGCTAGCGAAGTCCCCTTGGGCTGTCACACGCTGTGGGCAAAGAAGAAAACCAACTCCAGCAGCAGCAACACATCAGCAACACATCACATTCAACAGGGTGATCCTTTTGAGGGATTGGGTCAGGAAAGACACGCTCATACTTGGTATTTATTAGACATGAGGTTATCGCTATATTTTCTCTCCCTGTCTTGTCAAAATTAGTATTGAACCTGTTCTGAGATGAGACTGGTACATTTTCGTTTCTCTATACAATGACTATATAATATATATATCTTTACAACGTTTTTTCTATCTATCGCGCCTCTGAGAACGCCCCGAGATATATGCTCGAACCTTTGACCCCCTGCATTTTTGTTTTGTGCAAGTAAACAACCCCCCCTCAACCCGCAGCCCCGATCGAAAGGCCCAAGAGTAGGACATGGCAGTACCGAGCAAACCGAGTTTTCCTCCTCGTGCATTTCTACAAGTACCGATCCCATGCGGCAGAGTAATCCCTAGCAAAGGCACGCGCCCGCGCCTCGTTCAACCCGCCAGGCCGCCCCAGCACCAGCATGGCCGCGACGAGCACAGACCTCCTCGTCGCCCCGCCCACCCCCTCGGAAGAACCACCTGCCGCCGCCGTCATCGTCACCGCCAGCCACCGCCGCAGGTCCTCCCTCGCATCCTCGACGTCCCGCCCCAGCACGTCGAGGCCCCTGTCCTCGCACGCCAGCCTCACCTCCTCGCTCTCCAGCAACGCGGGGCCGCCCGCCTGCGCGAGGAGCGCGTCGTCCTCTGCCAGGAACGCCAGGTGGCCGCGGAGCCTCCGGCGCGCGAGGAGGGCGACCGCCGCGTCGGGGAGGGCGAGGCGGTCCCACAGCGGGGAGACGAGGCCGAGGGACCGTGCAATGTGTGAGGCGGCGCGCGCCGGGCCGAGGGTGGCCGCGGCTGGGTGCTCTTTTTCTTTCTTCCCCTCCCCCTCCTCCTGGACCTCGGATGGTGGTGGTGGTGATGTGCTTTCGACCTCGTTGCGCAGCCGTGCGGCCGAGGTTGCGCGCCTTGTCTCGGCGCGGCGGCGCAGCGATTCAACCTGGCGCGGGATGCGGCAGGTAAAGGGCACGACGCCCGGGAGGCCGAGGACGATAAAGGGGGTGAGCTCGCCGCAGACGAGCAAGACGAGGGCGAAGAGGGGCAGGCGGCGGACGTCGTGGCGCCAGCGGCGGCGCAGGAGGAGGGTGGAGCGGGTGGTGGTGCCGACGGCGCGGGTCGTGGCCGGGGTAGTGGCGGCGGCGGCGCTGCCCGAGCTGTCGGCGCGCGGGATGCCGGAGGCTGTGTCTAGGGACCAGACGAGGCGGGTGTTGAGGTAGATGTTGCGCAGGCCGGTCTTGTAGAAGCTGAGGTAGGCCTTGCCTGTGGCGAAGAGGTGCTTGAAGGCGCTCGTGTCGGGGCCACGGGTTGGGAGCTCGAGGGGCGGAGGGCGCGTGGTCGAGGGTGGGTTGGCAGCAGCGGAGGAGGAGACGGTGGTGGTGGTGGCGGTGGTGGTGGTGGTTGGTGTGGACGTGGTTATGACATCTTTACCTGCTCCCGGTGTACGGCTGGGCTGTGCTGGTTGCTCCATTGAAAGGAGAGAGGTTGTCGAGCTGAAGGGCCGCGACGACGCGGTGCGTGGGAGCCGTCGAAGGAGACATGTCTGGAGGTATTGTCGGGGCGCGGCATGGCGAAAAGCTGTGTAACCTGGCCGTAGGCTCGTTTGGAGGTCAATCGGGGTGCGCAGGATGCGCAATTGGATTGTTGTTGTCATCTCACCATCGTTGGGTATCTTGTTGTGTGTTGAGGTTGGAGTACAAGCAAGATGCTTCTTCTATGGGAAATTTTGGTGACCCAGTCTAGATCGATGCGTTCATTACGTCAATCACTATAGCACCGCTAAGCTGGGCACGCTAGGGGGTCTTGTTCCAGAGGAGCCCTTGTACTGTATTTCCACTGCTTATTGATCCCTAACCTACAACCTCCGCCCCCCCCCCCCCCACAACTTTCCCAAAATAAAAGGGAAAAAACAGAAGATAATTCCCTGGACGAGACAAAAATTACAGTCAAAGACAAGGGAAACCCTCACAGATTCCCTCGAGTGGCCAGTATATAATAGAATCACAGTCGAGATGAGGGAACGGAGACGGCCCTGGCTCATGTTCAGCTCTTGTCTCGAACCCTCCAAAAGTCTTTTGTCATCAGCCCACATACGCTGTGCATTCGATCTCCACGTCCGTGTTGAAGGGCAACTGCTTGACGGCAACGCAGGTCCGGCACTTGATCGCAATAATGATCAGTATACCCCCATGACATCTCACAAAGGAGAGATCAAAGTGAGAGGAGAGAGACAGGGCTCGAAGGTTGCTGCTCACCGGCTTCGGGTCAGAGGTAAAGAACTCGTCATACGCTTCATTCATCGTCGCGAAATCGTCCATGGTTGTGATGAAGACGTTCACCTTGACCACGTTCTGTATGCCACTCCCAGCCTCCTCGAGGACAGCCTGAAGATTCTTGAGGGCTTGTCTCTAGAAAAAAAGAAAACAAAATCGCAAGTCCCCCCGCGCGTGCAAAATTAGTCTTCTTGAACAAACAAGTATTGATCGGGGGGGGGGGGAAGTAAGGAGATTAGCATGTACTTACCGCTCTATCCTTGACAGTCCCCTCGACGATCTGTTTCGTCGCCGGGTCGAGCCCGATGTTCCCGGAGCAGTAGACCATGCCGTTGTACTTGACGGCCTGCGAGAACTGCGGGAGGGGCTGCGGTGCCGCGTTGGTCTGGACGCCCTCGATCTTGCCCATCTTGTGCTCGTTTGATTGAAGCGTATAGAGAGGAGTGTGGACGGGATGAGCAAGGATTGATTTCTGAGATGTCAACAAATGAAAACTGTGAAGAGATGGGTTGCTGTGACGGAAGTTGTCAGTGATGAGCGGCGAGCGTTATCGTTCGTATGTGCAGTGGGAAAGAGAGGAGGTTACAGTTTACAGTAACAACGGAGGCCGGCTAGGTACGGCCCGGTATCGCGCCGGACCCCGACAGGTTGCATAGCATCTGGCATATGATTTAAGACTCGCACAACATGTCAGATTTCAGTGTCTCACTTTGTTCACCACTATTGTGTGCACTTTTTTCTCCACCACTCGTCCAGTTGACGACAGCTATTCAAACGATGCATGCGGATGGGGAAACCCTTATACGAATTAGTACAAATCATCAACATATTATCAGCTGTTAGCTTGTCGACAGAATTAAGGAGTGACTGAAGCTTGAATTCTTGCAGACTATCTAGGGGTGCCTGAAAAGACCTAACTAATTAAATGCAAGTTGAAGCATTGAAGTGATTGTCAGTGTAACTGACAATATCTTTGATAGGAATGGAGACAACTGATCGCTGTCTTCTGACGATTGTGGACAACGAAGGAATTTCAGCAACATTTCTCATATCCATAACCATACCCATATTCATCGTGATTCATTAACCAACTCCAACCAATTCACCATTTTTACTTGAGACCATACGCCTTGCGTTAACTCGTGCACCCTCTTTCCAAGACCCTCATTTTCACAACTCGCAGACCCTGATCCTCCTTTTTTTTTGCTTTCGTTTTTTATTTTTCTCCCCCTCTTCTTCTAGTTCGTCTCTCTTTCTTGTTTCTCTCTTCCCTCTTTGGACGTCCGCTTTTTGTCCTGGGCAGGCCAGAGAAGACTGCCGTTCCCGCTACGTACCACGCCGCTGGGCCCGCGGATGATGACAACTTGGTGCGGCAAGACAACATCAACAACATGAATGATCACAACATTGACAACAAGACAAGCAACCCACAGACGAGCCAGACAAGAATTGCTCACCCTGATCAGATCCTAGCAGCCCTGTCGGTAGGGTCAACAGCATCGAACTGAGAGCCAATGCCCAGGAGATATTGGTCGCTGTTCCCGGCGGTGTTGCCGTTGATGTTTGGGTTGCCGTTGGACGGTGCCGTGATGGGGGTGGCCTGGGTAGCTGCAGAGTGGGCGATAAAATGGTGGTGGCTAGGGGTGCCGCCGCCACTCGTGCCGTTCACGGGTGGCGCGCTACGACTGTGTCTCTATTTCAGCGGCTGAAGCATTGGTTTCTGGTGGGGCACAGGAAGGAGACGCATGATAAGGTAGCGTGCCCACACTAAGCGGTGGCACTCCTGCGATCACGACATGGGGCCACACTACGTCCTAGACGAAGGGGTAACAGAGTCATAGAGGTAGGCAAGATAGATAGAGGTAAGGAAGAGAGAGAAGGAGGGAAGAGAAATAGTGGCCCGGGGCCCGGGGGGTTTGGCACAGAGAGAGGTGGAATTCAGGGGAGATGAGGCAGGGAGTTGGAAGGAGAGGCGAGGGGCAATAGAGGGACCGATAATGTGGAATGACAGGGAAGGAAGATAAGAACACAGGACAGAAGGATACCGACAGAGGGGATGAAGGGGGAAAGAGAGGGCGATAGAGAGAGATCAAGAATCCGATCACAGATTGGGTAATGGGGGGTTAAGACAATGAGAGCTGAAAAGGGGAGGAAGACAAAGTATAGAATATATCAACATACACTGATGTCGCGGAGCCCTGGTGGGCCAAGGTGGATGTTGCGGACATTATGACGGAGAAGTGATTCAGTCGATTTCCAGCTGAAGAAGTAAGGACAACTGTATTTGGTCAAATGATCAGATATCTTGAAAGAAGGAAGATTGTGATTTGTGATGGGATAGGACGAATGCAGACAGCCATGAGTTCTGCATACTTGATACTCATCCTGATTCATCCGTAGAGATGTTCCCATGGCTGTGCCCTTTGGTCATGTCATTTTTGCATAGAAGAAAAGCCAAAAAGAACGCGGGGAAAGGAAGTAGAGGGACAGAGATAGACATCTCAGGAAACAGCAATACTAACCAGAAGCAGGGTAATGAGCCAAATCCTTCCACTCTTGCAATTTACTGAAATGTTCTCAAATTTGGGCAAGATGCCAAGTCAGACGGTAAAATAGATGGAGATGACTGATTGTGGTGGTTGAGGCCCAAGGCCCAGGGAAGCTGCGCAGGTATTGTTTTAAAGGGATCGGTAGAGATTTTGAAAGATAGGCGTGCCAGGCCCAATGATTCATGTCCCTGGAAAGGAAGAAGCAAAAGGCATTTCTTTTTTGAAGGCGACACTCATATTTATATATTAGAGGGCCTGTCGAGACGGAACGCCATTTTACCAACAGCCTTAGATATATGAGACTGTGGTAGTAGCTAAACAGCTAGTTGTTGGGGGGCCGCGGATCCCCATGTTTCGACCGATGCTTTAAAGGGCGCGGCAGAGGAAAGAAGTGGGGCCGCCGTTGACCGCAGCTCCAGATATGAATGTGTGCGCATATATTTTTCCTCTTAATTGTTTGTTGCCTTGGCGAAGCACGCTAACCACAACGGACACGCCCACAACATACACCGATAATGGAGAAGAGACATAGGTCCAGCTAACCTGCCACATGCTGTGCTGTGCCTGCCACCCTGCCTTACGGAACCTACCTGACTGATGCAGTCGTGAGACCCCACAGAGAATTAGATATGACATAAGCTTCGTGTAGCTGGCTGTATATATCTAGGAGAGTTTTACTTCTAGCACTTTTCGAGACTTCCTTTTCCTTCCTTCTGGCATATATGAACTACTGTGAAGATACACCCATACAGCATTTATATTCATTCGAGATTTCGTTTTTGGTTTCCATCCAGGTTTCCTATGCTAACAACCTCGGAATTTCAGATATTTACATGGTCCCCTCTAAGACTAACCTCGAAACCATAGAGTGCACTCTGAAAATCCTTCGTATTACACCGTATTGAATCGATATGAATAGATCCAACTGCTTTATTGAAAATTGGGCCGCGACGCAGTACCTCTGAGGTTCCGCCATGTTCCAAAATGCTGCAGGTCTCTGCATACAAAATACTCAAGTATGTATGAAGTCCAGCAAGTGTGCCTCCCTGTACTCCCGCCTCCTCTCCTAGCCTCTCGCGCCTGTTTCTCCCCCCATTCTCATGGTTCACAAGCCTAGGGGAACCTGGTACACTGTGTGACGCTCTTATACCTCGCGTCGGATCTTCTGCTCGTGCAAAAAGATACTCTCCGCCTCCATCCTGACTTGTGGGGGGACGGGGGGGTAGCTTATATAAGCCATTTTTGCCTATATATAGAGGCCCCCCCCCTCAAAAAATTAAGGGACAGAATCAAGCTTTCCAAGATTTCTACAACCTCCAGAATGTAGCTAATTTCTCCCCATCCCGCAGAAAATCCCACAGGAATCCGGCCTCTCTCTCTCTCCTCCTCTTCCTCCTCCTCCTCCTCCTCCTCCTCCTCCTCCTCCTCGTCCTCGTTCCGATAGCTCTCTTCGTGCTCCCAAGCCCTGCGGACACGTTCGATCTCTGCAGGATTTCTCAGTTGTTCTTGTATCTCAGCCAGTAGGATCTGGGCCTCTCACCTGGCCCTGGTCGCAGTACGCCTCTGCAAGTGCGCGATGTAGTGATGAAGACGCTGCCGAATGTGATCGCGGTTATCCAGCCTGGGCCTTCGGAATCCGATCCCTCCGCAGCCACCGGTGATTTCTCAGTGCCCGGTGCATATAATTCTGGCAGTATGAGATGCTTTGCATAGCCAGCAGAGCACAGTTGGCTGCTATGATATAGGAATGGACAGGATCGGAAAAGCCCGAAGAATGCAGATTAGGATAATTGGTATCCTCCGAGACTCAATTTGTAATGGTCACGCACCTCCCGTGAAGGGTACAGTACCGATTGAGTGGATATCGAGAATTGACGCAGAAGGAAGCGTCTGTTCCTCGGAGCGTGGCAGGTGTGTTCCTGGCAATACATGGAGTGTATCTTCCGGTCGGATATGGTTTCGTACATGCTCTTCTCCCCACAACCTGTGGCTTTGCACTGTCTGCTGCGATCACGCACAGCTTTTGTCCGTCCACGCCCGGAATGAACCCTGTCAAGGCTTGATGGCGAAAGAGATGGGGGAGGAGGGAAGGTGTCCGAGGCTCTGCCGCGCAGTGAAGGCTCTGTCCTTGGGGTTTGAGAGCCGGAAGGCGCAAGGATATTGCCAATCTTCTCTCTTTTGGAAATGCCTGAGTTTCCACCGTTCTGTTCGCCCTGACTGGCGTCGCTGTCCGTCGGGGCGGGCGCGTCATGAGCAGTCTCTGGAACAGAGGTCACAGGGCGAGCCACAGGTGCCGGTGGTCGTGCAGATATGCCCCGTCCTATTCCAAAAAATCTCTCAGCGGCCGTACAGCGCTTTTTGAAGACTTGGCGTTCATCTGTATGGTCTTCCGAGAGTGTCCACCGCACTCTCTTGACGCCTTTCCCCATTGGTGCTCTTTGAAGAAGGCAACACAGGGCCAGCGCGACGGAATACCAAAGGAGGTGTGAGTCTGTTTCGTAGATCTTAGCACCCACCCGATATGTGATTTATCAAAAGAATGTAGCGCTGCAAGAGTCTTGTCAGCCCAGAGGTAAATACCAACGTACCGGCCTCTTTCGGGGTTTGAAAACAGCGTGTTCGACACAAAGCGACACCTCCTGTCTTATCCAGAGAGCGATTGACGGGAATGAACGACTCGAGAAAGCAGAGTTGCGGTGTGAAAAGTGCTAATAAAGGGTTCTTGGAGCCCCGCGCTTTGCGTGTACGTAGCCACGGTAAGCACTACATGATATTAGGCAGCTGTGCACCTTGGCTTGCACAGCCACATGAACAGCACCCAATAGAGCGAGAGCGTGGCTCGTGTTCTTGGTGTCCTTGCTATGTATCAGGGTCATAAGTGGCTGAGGCTTGGATCTCAATTCTCAAGAGACTTATCCCCTATAATTATGGAAAATACTATGCAATAGGTCAATCCTGGACCCGGAATGTACGTATTCGCATGTCTCTTTGTAAAAAGTAATTGCAAAAACTTCGTGTAAGAGCCGCGGGCTTGTGTAAGCGGTCTTTTACATCTCGTCATTCTCGATCGTCCGTAGAGTGCTCAGACTGCAGAATGCATATCCACTCGATCTTAACATCTTAGTACAGTAGTAGTCGAAACCGCCGTAACAATTGACAGCCCGAACAACGCCACATGGCCTCCGTACACGTGATGCCCGGAAGACACCTACCCCGCTCGGCTGTTTCCGATATCAAGCTTCAGCCAGGCTAGGTCTGGCTAGCTTTCTTATTCCTTGGGTTCCTGTCTTTCCATAGCGCAACCTAATATAACCTCCAACGCATATTCAGAGCCTGATAGAGTTTTGAGATGCGGGCTTAGCTCTGCAAGAGGTAATGTGAACAGCGCTGAATACCTCCCTTAGGCTAAATGGACTATGTTCAGAAGATAGGAACATCGCTCGCTACCTTTTTACCGGAACCGATAATCAAAGGCAAAATCTAATGCTACGATATACTCAGATAGCTGGAAATACTTCTCATTCCATCTGCAAGGTGCGTTCATTTTTCAGCACCAAAGCGATTAAGTAGTGCCATCCTCGGATGAGGCTTCCAGAGACTCGACCAGCATTCATAACCTCGGGGAACCCTATCTGAACACTCCGTTGTTGCACGTGTGGATCCTCGGAGATACGTACATAAGTACACTGTTGACGGAACGGAACCTTGCGCGATGCGGTTGTAACATGACAAGGCTTGGCTTCCCAATGAACTAACACACTGTGTCAGGGTCCACCCCTCCACCTGTCAAAAGATGATCGTCAAGCAACACGGTCCGTTCCGCGACCCATATCCCTCCAACAGTCCAAGAACGACTACAAGTGGAGCTAGACCCGAGAGAAGCATGGCGTCTCGTCGACCTTCCGCCGCGTCAAGCCCCGCTTGCATTGTCCCCAGACGAGCGCCCTCCTAAGCCCATGTATTGACCATTGAACTGTGCACCGATGCCAAAAATGAGGCTGTCGACTGATTCAGGGTTTGTGCCGGCACCATTGACTCCTCCTCGCCCTGATGGAGAGCGGGGCGCCACAGCGGCATGCTCCGCCGACCCAAGAGGTGGATCCGTCTGGCCGTTATGAGGGGCACCTCCGCTGGTGTGCGCAGAGGAATTAGGGGGCCCAGCATGGTCTCGCTGTGATCCTGAGCCATGATATTGTGCCATGATCACGCTGTGGAGGACAAAGTCAGATCCAACTCTCTTGTAGTGTACGCATGGGTGATGACGGTGACAATGTTGGCTAAAGTTGCCAAGGGTATTCAACGCTTCCAGTCCCGAGCTCGTGAGAGATTGACACAATGAAAACAAAGAAATATAACAGACTTTTATTATTAAGCAAAAAAAAGGACGAGACTATTGAATTCACTTGGGCGTATGGCCGTCGACATAAGAAATGAAGAAATGGGAGAGAGTTGCGAAGACGGGATCTCAGAGTTGGAGAACTCCGAGGTTCAATACGACGAGGACTTTCCAGGGAGGTCTAAGGATGCAAAGGTGGAAGGGAGCATAGACCTGAAGAAAATTGATGTAACATGCCTTGTGGGAGCTGAGCCCTGCTGTGCCTGGAATGACATTCTGTTGTGATTCCAAGTGTCGGTTCTGGACAACCCAGCGATGAGGTGCAGACAGACGAGGGACAATAGATGAGTTTTCTTGTATGGGCAGGAACCAAGGTGTGGAGTCTGAAATTTCAAAAAGCAATGCAGAAAGACGTTGCGTCCTAGAACTGAAAAGATTTATGACCTTGTCGTAGCTGAACGCTGTTGTGAGGCGTTTTGTCTTCTCCGGAATGGGCTTGCTGGAGAACCATATGGCACAAGTAACCTTGAGAGAAACCCATGCCAAAGTCAAGATGAAAGCAAGCAACATTGAAAGATGCAAAGTTACGACTGTTGGGTTGAATTATATAAACCTCTGGAAGCAATATTATGCTAGTGACCAATGTTAATGGGGCCTATTTCGGTGTAGAGGGTATAGAGAATACATTCACCTTTGTCAGCAGATTACCATAATTGCGATTGCGTGCTGGTAGGAATCCTTGCCCCGGCGCGGGAGCGGCGCCGACGTCGTGCCGTCGTGCCAGAGTCAGCACAGCTATGTTGATTGATTGGCGGACACCCTAGGGTGTGGGAGGATACGGTTTTCCGATTGCTTGTGAGGCAAAACGGACTCATAATTGCCTTTTGCAGTGGCGTAAGCTGATCTATACCGCTGCAAATGCATGCCTCCTCCTCTTCCCCCCGAATTATGAAATAAAGGCACACAATCATTACTGGATAAAAATGCTTTGCTCAGTTCAGCCAAGACGGCGTCTGTGGACGTCGAGAATGCATGTGCTCATGCCGCCGAATAAATGAGAGCAATATTCGAATTTCATCTGCAGATGAAGGAAAAGACTGAGCATAACGTGGCGCGGCCCTTCTCCCCATTTTCTTGAGGGTTCTCCATCTATTTACTGGATACTAAAACGAGGAGGGGATTGGGTAATCAACTGGCCATGGGGCCGGGGGCGGAGGGGAGTTGGTCGGAATCAAAGTGTGGGGTAAGGGCCAGGGAAGCGGGGATCAAAATCATGTAAGATGATTGGTTGTCTCTGCGTCAGCCTTACAGCTTGACCAACCAGGCGTCCTCATCATCACTGGTTGCAGTAATTCCCTCTCACGAACACCATTTTCCCACAGTAGACCTTGAAAAACAACTTCCTGCACCAGGTCCAAGATTTACACGCAATCTCTGTTAAATCAGCAATAAAAAAACGAAAAACACAAACACAAACACACAAACACCCCCCTTCCTTTTTTCCTTGTCTTTTTGATTCCCGGATCGCCCCGAAAGCCCTTATTCTTGCTCATCTCCTCATCTCTAGGTTGATGACAGCACAACCGCGTAGATAACTTAATCCCTATAAGATGGATCATCGTGTGATACTTACTACTAGACAGATTAGTAACAGTGCTCTCCATGTTTGCGAAATATAAATACTTACGAGTGATCAGATTTCAATCTTGCCCGGGCGCTCCAGGCCAAGAAGACCTGCCTCATAGTCTTCAAAAAGCGCGCCAACGCCGAGTAGATCAGCAGCCCGGTCCTCTGGAGTAGGCGACCACATCAGGATAGATGAGGTGGCCCTGGCCGACTGCGGTGGGATTTCGTGGTGGGCAGCCTGACGGCCGTCGGTGCCGATCATCCCGGCTGTGTCGTGTTGGGGCCCGGGCATGTGCAGCCCATACTCAACTGTGTGCGAGTCGTACTCGCTATCGTTTGAGACATTAGTTCAAGTTAAGGGTGACGATTCCGATTTGAAGAGTTACGGGACGATCATGGCAGGTAGAGAGAATGACTAGTTAGGAGAACCATGACGCACAAATGCATGTCGTGAACGAAGTTTCTTGGATGAGGACAGGGCAGAGGGCGCACCGCCACTTCAAGAAAAAGCTTGGCATGTTGATACATGAAGTGAGAAAAAGAAAGAATGAACAAACTATTCAAGACAAGGAGAGAAATATCACGGCCAGACAAGTCATCTTTACTTGAGAGCTTGGATGGGGGGCTAAATGAGCATAAGGAAAACAGACTGAAGGAAGAGGGATTTCTTATACTTTTTCGGAGCAGCAGAGCCTTGATGTGCTTGAGTAGACATGACTACAACACCTGGTGTCGTGGATTCAGACAGCAAGGGAATGCGTATGGATGACGGCCGACTATAGATAGAAATAGCTGGGGAAAGGGGGTGGGGGACGGCCAGCGATGTAGAAAGTCTCGAGAGGGCGAGAACTCGGAAACTGTACCAGGAGGGGGAAATGATAGGGCGATACTGTGGTTCATAAAGACCCTAAAGCAATGAGGAATGGGAAGGAAGTATCAGAATATGCTTTGGCGAGCAGTGGTTAGAAAGGTTGTGAGAGGGGAACGCCTGCACGGTAGAAATCAGCAGAATCAAGGTCGGCAGACAGCTTAATTTATATATCTAGCTTTTAAACGGAGAGGGAGTGCTTCTTAGACTCGGCACGGATGTCGCCGCTATGGATTCTAATGAGGGCGGGAAGTCTATCCGGAGCCCCCCGGGGGCGGCGAATAAGTATCTTTTTCAAGGCCGTGTAACCGACACCCACCTTTTTCCTAACTCGGCAGTCGTTGACACCGCCTCATCCTTCTGACGGCAAGGGTTCAGTTATGCTGACTAGCCGTAACTGATACTCAGGCTATGAGCTGACATCGCCCTGGCTGTGAACAGTTTCTCACTACCACCAGAATATCGAGCGTTCGGGCCGCCCTCTCGTTCAGGTGCATTAGGATACAAAGTCTTCTTTTCCCAAGGATTGTTTCAGGACTGCACCTTAAATATCTCACGGGACTGATCGACCGACCGCCAGTCGCTGCTCCGTACGGGACTCGAAGCTGACGGCATGCCTTGTCCTCAGAAGTGCATAAGAGGTCGGCTCGATCTCGGTGACATGTCACATTGCAAGTTCGGGATTTGACCTGTACTATTTTTTAGCGCGGGGATGTGACTGTGTGTTCAACCAGTAGCCTGCTGAATTCAACGGTGGTAAGAACGGATATTCCCCCTCCCCCCCCCCAACAATGTTAGATGATTCTATGTTGTACAGATACCCTGAATGCCACTACTTGCCGGGCAATAATCTCCCCTGTCGTGCTTACTGCATAGCCTGTCCCGCTGCATGCCATACACATTATTTCTTGCATTTGGGGAGGGCGGGGATCCACCTGACCCCTCTCACCACAGGGTGTATCGTAAAATGGTGGACTACTATGGTGAATGACGAGTGGAAATATGACAAGCGACAATGAAGGAAGATTAGAGTGCGATCCTTGTTGCCATGAAGATAATCTTGAAGAGCATAACCTGGTAATTTCCTCGAACCTAATATCCAGAGTTTCATAGCAAGGTGGCGCCACAATTGCATGCATCCCGCAGAATAGCGCATGGCATACCTGTTATGGGAGCACAAAGAGAGGCCGAGAGACCTTCCTAGCCGTTGATGAGGCGTTCAGGAAGAGGGTGTTAGTGTCAGTATCCGAAGCGGCCTAAAGCAGCAGACAAGGGGATGATCGAGTGTGCTCGGCTTAGCGCTGAGATCTGCTGTAGCCTTGGTGCCACTCTCATTTTCTGCCGGTGAGCGGCCGTCGGGTGTCAGATAGGGACCAGCTACGAGAGAGTCTACTCACATGCGATCGCTGACAACATGGTGAGCACCCTTTTCCTCGGCATCCCCCTTGAGAACCCAACAAGACAGGGGTATGCCGTTCATTCTCGGGCGTGCCACTCTTGACCCTGCTCACCTGCTGTAATACGTACAATAGTATATACTATATAGTACATACAGTATATATAAGTACTTAGTGTGTGTACTGTCAGTTATTGAACGCTAAGGCCCAGTCCATATCACCCAACTGTCAACAATCGCACACTCTTGGCGCATGATGAAATTTACAATGCAGTTCTCGTTGCTGTGTGCTTCAATATGCTGCTGCAGCTGTCCAGTCTCACTATAGTTGTTGGTTCAACCGACATAATTGAAATGCTCGTCAAGGAATTGTTGGCGCCAATCGAGACCAAGTATATGGGCAATGCCGCCCCAGCATGAAGAACCGTTCCTGTGACTATCCCCATCAAGTCCAGCCGTGCGACTCAAGAATGGGCATCAGTTCCCTACGTCACAAGACCACGGTGGTGGGCGCGATTGAAGGGTTGATGGGACATGTCAGATCTCGCCATAGGGAACGCCTCCATCTCTCTTCACATTGGGATCCATCAGGCCGGAGACCCTTCGTTGTTTAGACCATTTGTCGGCCAATTCCCCAACAACCCATGTTGATGGCTGCTTGTGGGCTCGCATTTTCTTCCAAGCAGCACTGTTGTGCTTTTACACTACGCACACCACCTGTGTGCTATTCATGCATGCCAACAAGTGTGCAGCTGAGCGCCACGGCCATGCAGCTTTCTTGTTGCTTCAAGTTCTCCACTTTGGATCACTTGCATTCTCCGAGTCCTGCACCTTTGCCGAAAACCCAACATATGACCCCTACCAATTGCTCCCCCCCTGCTAGTAATTTTTCCAATGCCGCCTGCGGGCCTTTTTTTCTTTTCTTCTTTTCCTTCAATTCTCCAATGCAGACAAATCGCCCCTGCTGAAAAGTCGGCGCCTGCTGGAGAATTTCCCCGTACAACCAATCCCCAGGGACTAATTTTAACATTTCGTCACCCAAGCACCATATACTATATTATATAAATTGTCGAAATTGAAATTTGTGAAATGGGTAGACGAAACAATAAATTCACTGCATGAATAGGAATTGCTCAGGTGGCAAAGTGATAAAATTAATCCCTGGGAGTTGTACGTTCCGCAATCCTAGTGATGTCCGTTAGACACATATGACATGGGAAATAGGCTACATTGCAAAGCGCTAAGGAAAAGAGAGGAAAAGAGAGCCAAAAAAAAAAAGAGGGCTGACCTATTTGAGGCTGTCTAGGGACCTGACCGTGCTGGCATGCTAGGGACCCACTGGCCCTGGCACACACGATAGACAAAAAACCAGAAGAGGAAAGAAGAAGAGGGTCTGAGTGAGAATTCAAGAGGCTAAGCAGATGAGCAGGAGGTGCCTCGGAGAGACTGGCAGTGCGAATGCTGCACGATGACTTGTCACGAGGCCTCCAAGCTTTGTGATGGCATGCACGCCCGCTCTTCTCTCCAACACCGCCGTCAGCCTGAAAACACCGACTTTCGAGGCTTCTCTTGCAACTCCACAAGATCGGCTGTCTGTCTTAGAAAGCATGGCGTTCACCACGGTTGTGGCTGGCCAGCCTTGGGGCAGTGAGGCAGCCGGGGGGTGGGGGCGGGCCCCCTCGGCACAGATGCTGCAACACCTTGTTGTGTCGGTAAGGAGAAGACCTGTGAGCCTCACTGCAAGACATTCGAAAAAAAGAGGATAGTCTCGCTAGAATTGCAGAAGGTAAGAAAAAAAGAAAAAAGGAGGGTTCGTGTCTGACCGCGGAAGTGGCCCAGACGATCCGGTCGGTCAATGCATCGTGGGGTCCGTACCTACAAGCTGCCGCTGTTCTCAGAGCAGTAGGCAAATTGGGCGGGTATGTTGCAACGAAATGTCACGGTGTGTAGTAACAGAGAGCTTAGTGTACAGCGGCGGCGGCGGAAGCGGTCGGACAGCTTCCCGGGTGAGAAATGCAACTATTCTCAGCTGACCTGGCTCGCTTTATGTGACGCTGTGGACGAGCTGCTTTAGAGCATTCCCTCTTATGGTCATGCACACACAAAGAAAAAACCAAAAAAAAAAAAAACAGATTACCCATGAAGAGTTTCAACTGGGCCTTGCCTGTTCTATCGTGTGGCGAAATTGTTGAACTGGTCCCAAGGAGGTACTGTAGATCATTGTTTAAACAGTCTTAACCCCAATTCTGTTAACATGTTTTACCACCACAATCTAATAAGATCTGAATCCCTGTCGATAATGACACCTCTTGACTATGGAATATTTCTGAAGAGTACTGAGAAATTACCGCAGTAACAGGAGCCAAAAGTTGTGCGCGCAAGATCTGTCACTTAGACTATACTCGAGGTCAACAGTGACACATTGGTACCAATTGCTAGGATCTCTGAAGGTTCAGCCTTGTCTAGCAATCATGGAAGCTTGAATCCTTGACACCATTGTGACACGATCAAGGATACTATGGTAATACTGTATGCATTTGCTGCATCTACGAAAGCGCTTAGGTGGGTAAGCTGATGTAGCGATGCGCCGAATTGTAGAGAGGTGTTAACCGTATATATTTACCTTGGCCCTACTAGAGTCCGCGCACCTCTATTGAATACTACGTGCCATAAAGTCCTAGTAACTATCCCTCATTGCTGGCGTAAGCACGGTTCGAGAGTATACTCAATCCACTTGCAAATCTAGACGAAGAAACCCGCGCACACACCGGTGTATGTCTCATGACTTGACAAGTGGCCTTCACTCTCTTCCTTTGTCCACCACCCATGACAGGATAGCGCTTACCTTTGAATTCTAAGCTCTTTACCGGGATGAAGGCGTCTCGGACGAGCCGTGGCTGCAAAGCCCAGCTCTTGAAATCACCTCGTCGATCACCGCGGGCCGCGGAGGACTATCCGGTTCCTAAGCGGCGGGATGGTCCTGACCGACGTGCGTCAGTGAAGGCTTAGCTGCCTGCACACAAAGTGCTCTGATTGTACATAGTACAACACCAGTGAAAGGAGCCTAGCGGATTTGGCTTCATCGAGTGTCAAGGCCCCCCGGAGGGGGGGGGGGAAGGAGCGAGCCGTGTGGTCAATGCGCCGGGGCCGCCGCCGACCTGCATGAGGTTGAGGATGCTATTGCACGGTATGTGCGCCGATAATACAACATAGACGAAAAATAAAAAGCCATTGCTTAAAATACAACTGACAGCTCGGGGAACGCTTGTCGGCTGTGTTTAAGGTGTGCCAAGACATGCCAATGATGCAACCTGCCGCTCAGATGACCACGGCCTGGTCGGTGAGTAAACGGAACAAGAAAAATTTGAAACAGAATGGTAGAGCCAGGTTTGGGGATGATCCCCAGTTCTCGCAGCGACCAATGACTTCTTGGTAATTAGTATTTTGGGGGCACGAGAGTAAAAAATCGAACAAGGAACTGCACCATGAAGTGGACCCTTGCGTCGCCTGGTGTTCTATCGTGGAGACGGGGGCGATTGTCGGAGCCGACAGAACAACAATTGGAGCGAACAGAAACATTTTTGGCTAGGGAGTCCGACGGTTTCGAGTGACATACATGGTAGGGAGGGCGGAGGATAAAAGTGGAGGGGAAAAGCGGTCTGGGTTGTAGTATATGCAAATTCAAAGCCACCTTGAACTCGAGATCGATAAGCGAGCTGCGTAGTCTAGAGATCTGAGCATAATCTCGCAGACGAAAGACCGTCCCCCACACCCCCTCTTCTTTTCTTCAACCTTCCGAATGTGAGTACTCAAGGCTGTACAGTCGATTCTCACTCAGGTTGGGCTCAGGTTGGGCTCAAATTGGGTCAGACGGCGGTGAAAGGCAACCATGAAACCACACACAGCCTTTGCATCTTTTCGGCTGATGTGCGATCGCTCGCGGGCACATGCACATCATTCTTGCATCATGCCTCGGCGCATTCGGGTGGTCCGCTCGGCGTTGACACGGCTCATGATTATTTCCGCACTCACCCCAAGAAACGGTGGAGAGAGCCTCATCGCCAGGAAAGGGTGTCGTTTCATCTGCGCCACACCCCGCCCCCCACAGGTCCTGGAGGCGGGGTTTCAGAGTCACCCACGTGTCACTTTTGTTCTCGAGCTAAGAAAGGAAGAAAGAAAAAAAATTCTTGAAAATGATGCAATCTTTGGAACATCAAGAACCTGTATTCGGGGAAAGCCGACGGGTCTGCTTCCTTAGAGTGGCTGGATGATCGGCGTCAGCCACAAACTCATCCTCGCAACAATGGCTTTCTGCGTAGCCATGTGCCTCAACAGAGGGTCTTGCTATGCAGGATGCAGAACACGTCTCATAGCATCTTGGAATGGTACGGCAGGGAAAGCCACTCGATTGTGTGATGTAGTGGCTGGTGATCCTTGATATTGATATCATAGCTCCTCTCGAGAATTTTATACGACAGACAGAGGCCCCAAAGTATTGGGCCACATAAAAGAAGCATACACTGCAACTTTGTCAACTCGGTAGATTCCGAGGCTGGTGGAGTTCTTCCTGGGGCCAAAACTAGACGAGAACACCAGACAAAACCGAATCGGTAGCTTTCGACGAGGCACTGTGGATTCAGTAAGTACCTAGTAGGGTTGGTTCATGCAGAGTCGAAGCATGACGCGAAAACCCGAGTCAGTTCCTGAACTGGGCGGGCCGCGGGCAAGGATCGGGGAGGGCTGTGCTGCAAAAAGACCCCCGTAAGTATATACTCTACGTCATCGGGCAAAGCCAGACATCATCACGTGGAAGAGAGAGAGAGGAAGGGAGAGAGGGAGAGAAGAAGAGGAAAATTTGCAAAACAGGGACCTCAATGGGAAGCAATGTTGGCGGAAAAGATTCAGCATCAAGGTCGACGACGGGGAAACAAGTCTTTGAATTGATATCTGCTCCTCTGCCCAGCAGGGATATTCCTCGGCCCTCTGTAACACCAGGCGGCCCGCGCCGTGAGCTCAGACCTCCCGCCGGGATAGCCATGACTGACTAGTGTCTCTTCTATCAAGTGGTGGCGACGTTAGCTGCAGGGTCTGGTTTGATATGGAATTGATGGGAAGGAAGAGGCAGGGAACCAATGAACCTACAGTTCTTGCGTGCCTTGTGCTCAGGGCTTGGCTCAAATTGAGCGCCGATGCCCCGGAGTGCATCTCCGCCGAATCCTTGAGCAGACGATTCGCCGGACTTGGTCGAGGTTGAACCGGGGCGTCTCGACCCCTGGTTGCCCTGGTGGCCTATTCCTTGAATACCATACGCTTGGGTATTGCAAACATTCGACTCGCTGAGTCAGATCAGGGTTAGTTGGGACATCATGTCGTCGATAGCGAGAAACCAAGGTCAAGGCAGACCCTCATAGCCGGCTGCTGCTTGGCAACGAAGCACAGAGAGAACACAGACATCCTCAGAGGGACCTGAGAAAGATGAAATGAAGAGAAAAACGAGATGTAACGATCCCTGATCAGAAGGAACAGTCGGAAGACAAAAGGAAAAACATCAAGGCAGCCCAGACAGAGAATAGGCTGCAATACATAGTAGGCTCCGAAATATTACATATAAACTGGATGGATCCAACATAATTATCTCGTACCTGGGGACAGATCCTTGCATAGCTCGATCAGACATTCTCGGATAGATGAATTGTCTCAAAGGAAAGGCAGTGTAAAGTTTGGGGATAGGAGGGTTGAAGAAGGACGGACTGGGTGCTTGATGGCACTAATGTAATTATGATAGGACAATCAAAAGGAGGGGCGTCAAAGCCTGAAAAGACTTTTCGAGGAGATAGAGATCTGAGAGCTTCTAGAGGAGATGGAGTGCTTTGGCGTGCGTATGCCCTTGACTCTATCCACAACTCAGGTGAGAGATGAGCTGTTCTTATATCCTCGATGCGACCCATGTTGAGTTGATCGTCGTCTACAAACCTGACGTGTTCTCTCAGGCTTTCAAAAAATTTTTACTGACCGCCCTTCGACGTGCAGCTCTAGGGGCTCAGGCAACAGCATATCGGACAACCCTAAAAGAGGCATCTGTTGACTGCAGCTGGAAGTGTTGCATGGGTTTGGCTGATGACACGGAGAGGCGCAGCCGTGAAGACGGAGAAAGGGGCCAAGAGATGTACAGCGCGATCTGCGCGACTGTGTGTCGAAACCTGGTTTTACAGGCTACGTGGTCCGCGTTGATCTTAGTTGTTGTGCCTGACGAATTGACAGGGTAAGAATACTACATGAAATGAGGTGTGGTGTTGAGAGCCGCTTTTCCAGGGTCTTGTTGTTGGGATATGGTCTTGTATTCCTTTTACGGTATGGTGCTTGATGGGATCTTCACAATAAGATAAAAAAGCCTTTAAATGGTCACTTGGAGTACTCAGATGCGATCTCGGCCCACGTGAGTGCAAAGCGAGGTCTGCGTCGGGTTGCCCACGGCAAGCTGTACTACGCCATGCCGGTCATTTGTCGTAACGTAGGCAGTAATCTCGAGATAGTGTGGAGTCGTCTCCATTCTGAACGACCTGTCAACTGAATGCAAATCACCATGCAGGAAAACGGGCGAAGGACATAGTGCAGAAAAACCAGAAGCCGATCCTTTTGAGAAGCAGTAGACAGAGACAAGGCACTGAGTGGGTCGCTGATGTTGGGCAGAAATTCGTGCTGTCACGAGGACCCGAGTGATTTGGTTTGCAAAGTTGCAAAGCAGATAACCCGCAGCCCCCCTCCCCCACGTCCCGTTTGCCACGGGGGGCTCGGAATCGCGTACGATTACTTGTGGGTTCTACTTGACATAGCCGGGCGTGGATCTCCAGCTTCATGACAGAGCTGAGAATACAAAATGACCCCAGGCGTCAGGGACTCCTCGCTACGGCCGAGAATTTGTTTTTTTTTCGGACCTTTTTTTTCTTTTTCCCCCATTACCGCGATGTCCATACATAGCACGTACAGCGGTGTCCCCGACTATGGAGCGCGTAAGATCATGTACTGAACCACCAAACAGGGTCACATCCAGTTCTGCATTAGATTGACGACGGAAAATCATGGAGTCTGACCGCTACTTGGTCCTTTATGAGTTAACAAATTTCTAGAATGAATAAATTTTTGAAGCCAATAGGTGTTGACCAAAAGGGCTATCGACTTCGTGAATGTTTCATCTCAAGCGGGGATGGATGCAAACGATGCAACACAGATCTACTCTGCTAGCCAGGGCTTCTTCAGACTATTGTCGCCTAGGATTAAGTCTTATGACTACCACTCTGTCGGTAAGGCCGTGGGCTACTGTCGAAGGGGGATATGACCAACGACGTGGGCCAATACTACCGCGTCTGTTCTTCAAAACTTTGAGAAAATGTGGTACGCTGCTGCCCTTGGATCTTTATGCTGGGCTCCTCACAAAGGTGATCGATGCATCTCACTCAGCAAAATGATGCCCGATGGAATTACGTACTAGGCAGCCAAGAGTTCTCAGGTACCCCAGATTCTTATGTCTGACCGATTGACGATGGCAGTATTCAAATCTTATCTCTTTGTCTCCCCACAGAACGAGTGAGTAATGACCACCGTGCTTGGAGCTCAACAGCCTGGCCTTTTGTTATTGGCGAGTTAACCCCATCAAACCACAGGTTTTCAAACTCTGGAAGCATTTTAAAAGGAAACATTAGAAATTTTCTCAGAGAATACATGCGAAGTAGGGGCCGTGGGTTGCATTCTTTTGAAGGGCTGGGTACTCAGGGGCGCTGTCGTTGACCGGCGTCCAGCCTGATTTGAGAGCTGGGGCCCAATGGAGCCCTCAACTCAAGAGAGCACGTGGCCTCGGATGGGCAGCAATGTATGAAATTAACGAAGTAAGCAGGTTTTGCCGAGAGCCAAATCCCATGTCGGCGGCCCTGCGGCTTGTTGGAGGGACGGGGTTGACTTGTCGCAAAGCCGACGAACTGCCTGTTTCCCTTGGAGGATTATTAATGTGCTAGCAGAAACTGTGT
Source organism: Cryphonectria naterciae (assembly GCA_014850475.1). Lineage (NCBI taxonomy): Eukaryota > Fungi > Ascomycota > Sordariomycetes > Diaporthales > Cryphonectriaceae > Cryphonectria > Cryphonectria naterciae. Next base: position 4,322 of record JACWST010000334.1, on the reverse strand, counting down.
GGCTGTGAGGCCCCCATTTGGCAACCCTTAGATGGGTAGGTTCCCACCAGCTGCGGTCAGAGAGCATGCCAACACGTGGAGCTAGTAATGGTGAAATAATTTGGTATCACAGCCGGGGAAGGAAAACCCTGCTCGGGAGGGCATGGTCTCTAAGGCAAACTACGTTCCTGGTTTGTAACACTGGCATAGGGTTACTGGTTTTACTTTGCCGAGCACTGCCAGGTTCCACGATTCAGCACGCTAGACAGGTGTTTGTTCTTCTTCTGGCACCCACTGCGTTTTCACATGTTCGCCAAAACATGCCCCACTAAGCCCTGGCTTGACACCCTCTGAAGCATGCATGCATGCTACAGTACTTCTCCAGCTCGGAGTCCTAGGTCTTCGAATATCCACATGACGTACTCGTCTCGTCAGAGGTAATTGGGACGCCATATGTATGTCCTGGGTCGTTGGATACAACGAGGAGTAGAACCTTGATGTAGAGCCTTCTTCTTGAACAGTGTAGCAGAATGCTGCGTACGAGTATCTTGGCAGCAATAATTGTCGATCCACAAATGACTCGTCACACGTAAACTTAGCGACGAAGTTCTGTAGCGCAGCACCCTGTTCCTCATTAATACTTACTTATGTTTCTCATGTACATTGAAACAGTTGAGGAGGAGGCATCCTTTGACCATGCACGTTGCAGGTTATGCGTATGAGATCTGTGCCCACGTCGACTGCTTACCACCATTCAATCTACTTTCCCCTGCCCTATAGACATTCACTAAGGATATTTTGTAGAGAGGCTAAGCATGCGGTAAGATAAAGACTGAACGGAAGGCAATCGCGCTCAGCCATATGCTGATGATGCGCACTGGGCTATTTTCAAATGTCAGCATTACTGGACTTCGTTCATGCTGAACATGTAAAGACATCCATGATGACCGCTGGGGCTGAGTTTCCAGACATTTACCAGTCTGCCCGTCGCTGGAGATTAATATGGCCGCTATTATAGCAATGGAGCCTGAGAGGAAAGAACTGACCCGTGACGGCAGTCTTTTCTGAACGACGGTCGGTAATGATCAACAAGTTCTGCGTACGAATAGTTTATAAAGAACGCAGGAAGACCTGGTCCGACCATATCGGGCTCAAACTATATTTAGATCGTAAGTGCAGGCCATGAGGTCCTATTCGTATGTAATGCATGCGAGGCTCAAGTAAACCACACCATTCCACTAATGAATCCTACCGTACCTGCACCCATCCTTCAAGCTCAACCCTTGAACCCTGTATCCCTGCGACACGTGAGGTTCGCTCCCAAGGATCATCTTCGTCTGTGCCGCTCTCCACCTGGGACCTCTTGGAGACCTCTCCAGCAAGAACAGGCTGATAATTGGTAGATCTGATGTCTCACTGGTTGCCAAGGGTTCTTAGTCCCCTGGCTTATGTCTTTCCGCAGCGTCAACCTGGCTTCCTGAGCTGGGTAAGTGCTAAGTAAACAGGTGACCGTTGTGGTCGTTGCCCATATTTTCAACTATGGTCTCTAGTAAATGAGCTGGCGCTGGGAGACTGAGATGTGTCGCCAGGGGTAGTCTAGCCCCGCTGGCGCATGCCGTGAGCATCTGCCTCAAAGAGAGAAAGGAGGGAGGTTTTGTATCAATTGTTGCCCGGAAACTTGGAGGTAAACGAAACTCTTGAGGGCTGAAATATCTGAGGCTATCTAGGGACCTGGCTGTTGCCTAGCTGGCGGGGCCGTGCATGCCCCCTGGGCCAGTAACTCACTAGCTATCGTCAATAGTCACTAATCCTTGCGGTGCTTAAGGTGAGGAGGTCCTTTACTTTGCGTTTCTGTGTACACAAAGCCCTAAGATTGAATCGTAGATGCTTCTTGCGAAGCAGAAATTTGCCATCGTCTGTGTTAATTACGGGCTTCCCATATACAACAGGATAGCCTTGACGACTTGTGGGTTTACACAGCTTGTAATGATTCTTTGAGCTTCGACGCCTAGTCGGCCGATTGTGTGATTCTACTGCCGGCCCAGGGGTTGTGGAATCTTCTTCTCTCGTCCACGCTGAATCATTGGAACCAATAATGAGATGGGTTAGACAACAATGGTCTCTGCTTCCATTGTACCGCCGTACCGTGACGAGCACTGGTGAGGGAATATGCAGCGCTAGAGATCGTTGCGTGGTCGTTAAAACACACACGTTGTCTCCCTGCTTCTATACTAATGTTCTTCTTGAATACGGTAGAAGATTCTTTGTTTTATACATACCTGTGGTGGATTGGTTCAAGATAATTCTGACATGGGCACTCTGGGTCCAAGGCAACTATGCAACCTCTTTTGGCTCTTGTCTCCATTGATCCTCTTGAAGACATGGTATGATCTCTCAAGAGCTCAAGGGAGCACTGCCAGCATGCCCCCATTTTCTCCTGAAGCCCATTTTCGAAGCTTTCGCTGCTTCTGCAGACATTGCAAAGCCCTTTAGGAGCTATCTATTCAATTGGAATGTTTATGGTCATAATTACCTTCATTGTGACACAAAATTGGCAAAAAGACTGGAGAGGTAGCAAAGCAACCCACTTCTTATTGCTTGCTACTACTCTTCCAGACTTGCTCAGAAATATGTAGAGCATCTCAGAACGCCTATGCAATATACTGCAGCGAGAGCTATTTGCACCAAAGCCAACCTCATTGCCATCTTATCAAGTTAATTACAGCCTGGCTGGCTCTTTGTTCAACCCAGTGCTTTTCAATAGGCAATTGGTTTCAATGGCTGAGCTAGCACTTAGAAATAACAGCTTTTATGTATTTCTATGAACAAAAGCCTACCTTGGGCAATCCACAGAATTTCTGAACCTATACATCTCTTAGCAAGGCATTCTTGTTGAACATATAGACATCTTTAAACTTTCCAAAAGAGGCCTGTGAGCATATCTTTAGTTACAAAAGAGATAATACCACAATCTCCATACATAGATTTAGCCACTCCAACAATGGGGCTTGTCGACTTTGACACTCGCCCCTCCTGCCCCCTTCATACCTGGGTAGCTGCGTAGACCCTCGAGGATGGTTAGTATCTCGTGAACGAGGGCCTCAACTCCTGTGTGGACTCCACATATTAAAACCCCCTCCACTAGCCTGCACAGCACCATAAAAGACATTCTTTATCTCAACCAAACCAGCCCTGATTCTTTCTGCAGCTCTCAGGACTCTTACCTGTTTTCCATCAACACCATCACCACAAAAGTCCTTATGGACCAGAGACAGTATCTTGCTAAGATTGTTGTCAACGGTGTCTGCTTCTACCCAGACCGTACTCAGTCTGGTACCAAAGAGCTACCCATTTCCAGTAAGTCTGCTCAGAGCATTACTTTGATACCAGGTCTTGAGACCCCTTCTCTGTTGTACACGTCCCAGCACAGCCAAGCTTCCAAGAGTTGATCTGCCCCCCCCCCCCTCGACACGTCCCAAATCCCCTTGTTGCCCTGCACAATCTGATCTGTTTGTCTTGGGTGTCATATCCATGTATTGTCGAGACCTTCCCCGCGGAAAGAATTTTGGCTCTTCCCCCCTCCCCTTTCCCCTGCCCCTTTGGTAAACGAACCTTAGCCCAACCTTCTTTTCCATCACCAGCTACAGTATCTCGCAAACACTCCTGCTTGTTTTAGTTCTCTAACTTCAACCAAAAAACCAGGCATCCAACTGGAATACTGTCGCAACTCCGAAGAAACGATGAACAACCAAGCCAATGAGATGGGCGGTCCAGACCCCGCAGGTGATGAAGTCCAGGACCTCGAGTACCAACAGTTTCCTTACGGGTTTTATAACCCCGGCGGCCTTACCTATAACGAGGCTCGCGATGACCCTGTGCCCATGGCCGGTCCCTCTTCCATCCACTCGGCCTACGATGGCCCCCCCAACCTCTTCTATCCCGCCCAAGGTGCGTATCTAATGGTCAAAACATGCGAGGCTGACGCTGATTGTACATGGCTAGATGCTTTCGCTGGTTTCCTGCACGCCGACCAGACCCAGTCTGCCCAGCCCCCCCAACCCCCAGTCCTGCCGATGGATCTCATCGACCCTGTCATCATGGCCCAATCGGGCCACAGTGACCAGCACATGGCTGCCTACCAGTCCGCCGACCTGCCCGGCAATCAGCAGGTTCAACAGAACCAGGGACTGGGTCAAGAATACCTGCAGCAGCTGCAACACGAGCAGCAGCAGCAGCAACACGAGCAGCAGCAGCAGCAACACGAGCAGCAGCAGCAGCAACAACAACAACAACAACAACAACAACAACAACAACAACAACAACAACAACAACAACAACAACAA
>JACWST010000333.1:18352-33861 GCA_014850475.1 Cryphonectria naterciae | reverse complement strand
ATAAGACCGACTAACCCTCTTCTTTTTTAATATAAGGACAAAAAAAGAACCCCTTCCCCTTTATGGAAAAGGATAAAAACTTTTATGAATTTACACCCAAAAAGTGTGACTTTTTTTTTTTTTTTTTTGGCAGATCCATAAATAGTGCATAGGCAGGGAAGAGGGAAGAGAGAGAGACCTTACAGTGCTGACTTACCTACGAAGTAAGTATCTAGAAGAAATGGACGAGGGGTGGGGGCTGTCAGCAGGGTTGGGGTTGTAAGCTTACTGCTTGTACTACGGCATGGAAAGCTAGAGCCACAGTGGCGCTAGCGTAGGTGACGAGAGAGCTCGGACGGTGAAGTTGTCCTTTCCTCCCCGAGGGGCAGTGGCTGATTGACCTTTTTGATAGCTGGAAACCTGGCCACGTTTTGTCCACCTCCCTCTTCCATACCAACCGCCTCCTGATCTGCCCAACCCACCACTCCTTCTTCTCCCATCTTTCTGTGTGTGAATCGCGCCCGCTCGGGACAGGACGGCTTTTTCAGAGCTACAAGAATCTCGGAACGTCAAGTTGGGACTGATCCCTCCTGCGACGTGATCAGTGCCCAAGAGTTTGGGGCGTTCCCTGGTCGCGCGCTGAACACTGAACGACTTGCGACACCACCATGGCGGCGCCCATGGATTACGAGGCTCTCAAGGAGCAATGGAGCGATGTGGAAGAGCGCGATGGAGTTCGTCTCAGCTGGAATGTCTTTCCCAGCTCCAGAATGGTTCGTCGCGTGGTGCCCCCCCCTTCCTGATTGTGCCTCGCACTCGTGTGCCTGACCGACTCTCCTTCTGTGTTGTAGGAAGCCTCGCGACTTGTGGTGCCCATCGGAGCTCTGTACACACCACTCAAGGAGAAGCCAGAGTCCCCTCTGCTGCAGTTCGAACCAGTCACCTGCAAACAGCCATGCCGCTCCGTGCTGAACCCCTTCTGGTGAGTCGATTGTTGTCCCTTTTCCCCGTGGCTGAGGCTGTCTGTGCTAGTGGACGGGAAGCTGACAGCCCACCAGCCAGGTTGACGTTCGGGCGCGTCTCTGGATCTGCCCCTTCTGCTTGTCCCGCAACGCCCTGCCGCCGCACTACAAGGACATCTCCGCCAACGCGATCCCTCCCGAGCTTCACCCTTCGAACACCACGATCGAGTACCGGCTCGCCAGGCCTGCGCCCAGCCCCCCAATCTTCCTATATGTCGTCGACACGTGCCAGGAGGAGGACAGCCTGGCGGCGCTCAAGGAGTCTCTTATCATGAGCTTGAGCCTGCTGCCCGAGAACGCCCTGGTCGGCCTGATCACCTACGGCACCATGGCGCAGGTTCATGAGATCGGCTATACCGAGTGCGCCAAGTCCTATGTCTTCCGCGGGAGCAAGGAGTACTCCGCGAAGCAGGTCCAGGAGATGCTCGGTCTGTCCCAGCCCGCCCTCCGGCCTGGCATGCAGCCCCAGCCCGGCAGACCTATGCCTATGGGCCCCGCCGCCCGGTTCCTGCTGCCCGTCTCCCAGTGCGAGTTCAACCTCACCAAGGCCCTGGAACAGCTGCAGAAGGACCCTTGGCCCGTTGCCAGCGACCGCAGGAATCTCCGCTGCACTGGCGTGGCGCTCAGCGTCGCTGTTGGCCTGCTGGAGACCTCGTTCCAGAATGCCGGCGGGCGCATCATGCTGTTCGCTGGTGGCCCAGCCACGGAGGGGCCTGGCATGGTTGTCGGCGCTGAGTTGAGGGAGCCGATGCGGTCTCACCACGATATCGACCGGGACAACATTAAGTACTATAAGAAGGCGCTCAAGTTCTACGACAACCTGGCCAAGAGGACCGCACATAATGGCCATATCATCGACATCTTTGCCGGCTGTCTGGACCAGGTCGGTCTCTTGGAGATGAAGGGTCTGTCCAACTCGACCGGTGGACACATCATCCAGACGGACAGCTTCACGTCGTCCATGTTCAAGCAGTCGTTCGTGCGGATGTTTGACAAGGACGAAGATGACAACCTCACCATGGGCTTCAACGCTGTCCTGGAGGTTCTGACCACCAAGGAACTCAAGGTCACCGGCCTCATCGGCCACGCCGTCTCCCTCAACAAGAAGTCGACGTCTGTAGGCGAGACAGAGTGCGGCATCGGCAACACCTGCTCCTGGAAGATGTGTGGCATCGACCCCACTGCCAGCTACGGTGTATACTTTGAGATCGCCGGCCAGGGCGGTCCCGCGCAAGTCCAGCAGCCCAACCGGGGCATGATGCAGTTCTTGACATACTACCAGCACTCTTCTGGTCAGTTCCACCTCCGCGTGACCACCGTGGCGCGGAACATGAGCGGGCCAGCTGGCGATCCGGCGATCGCACAGTCCTTCGACCAGGAGGCTGCTGCTGTCCTGATGTCCAGGATTGCCGTCTTCAAGGCTGAGGTGGACGACGGCCCAGATGTCCTGCGCTGGGTCGATCGCATGCTTATCAGGCTCTGCTCGAGATTTGCCGACTACAGAAAAGACGACCCGTCGTCGTTCCGCCTGGAGAAGAATTTCACCCTGTACCCACAGTTCATGTTCCATCTCCGGAGGAGTCAGTTCCTGCAGGTCTTCAACAACTCGCCCGATGAGACGGCCTTCTACCGCCATGTGTTGAACCATGAGGATGTCAGCAACTCGCTCATCATGATACAGCCCACCCTCGACTCGTACACGTTTGACCAGGAAGAAGGCTCGCCCGTGCTGCTTGACTCCACTTCCATACAACCGCAGCACATCCTGCTGCTCGACACATTCTTCCACATCCTCATCTTCCACGGCGAGACCATTGCAGAATGGAGGAAGGCGGGGTACCAGGAACAGGAGGGGTATGAGAACTTCGCGGCACTGTTGGAGAAGCCCAAGGAAGACGCAAGGGTAAGTTTCTTTTCTTTCATCATCATCGATTTCACTCCACATGAGACTGCTTAGGAGAAATCATGCTGACACTGGAGAAATAGGATCTCATCACCGACCGATTCCCTCTCCCTCGGTTCATAGTGTGCGACGCAGGTGGTTCCCAGGCCCGTTTCCTCCTGTCGAAACTGAACCCTTCTACCACGCACACGACTGGAGCATACGGCGCACCCGCCCAGAGCGCACAGACCATCTTCACCGACGATGTGTCTCTGCAGACATTTATGGATCACCTGATGAAGTGAGTCATTCTTGAAACCAGCCTCCCTGCTCCCTCCATTACATCCCAAACAAGTGTTCTAACAATTTCCCCCCCCTTAGGCTTGCCGTCAGTGGGACAAATTAGCATATGTGCCGGGGGTATTTGGTGTGTGACTGCAAGAGAGACTGGGCGTGGGTTGGTGTTTTTGAAGAGCCTTGATTGTGACATGAATCGAGAAAAGTCTTGGTCAACACGAGCATCCCCTTCTGCTCTCTGGCTCGAAGTGACATGTTCCCCTGCTATGGTTATGGTGTATGGTCACGGTAGAGGTTAAAAGGTACGGAGGGAGAGCGGATGGTTGCCTTTTTTTTCTTCTGTTTACTGTTTACGAAGTACGTTCAGCTTGTTTGTCCTGTAGTCTCGGAGCGATAGACAATCAAAGAGTTGTTCTAGCGTATTACTATATATAATCATTGTTGGATGAGTCGATTTGTTTCTTGCTCAGTTCCCCTCCAGACCCCCATCCTTAATTGGTTTCTTCTTTTTTTCTTTTTTGGGCCCTAGAGAAACTTCGATAATGCGATACTCGATCAAGTCACAGTTCCCAAAGCCTAACTTTCAATCGACTGAAACTGTACTAGTTTTTTAACGTCTTCATCGTTTCAGCTACAGATGAACAACTCGAGCCAGCAAAATAGACATCGAGTTCTTGGAGGTTTGGAATTTACAATAGTAGGCCTGGGTATTTCAGCGCTAGAATGTATCAGGCCTAGTAAGATGTACCGAGCAACCTTGCATCCACTCAGCATTTCTTGTCAGTAATAAAAGCGGGCCCACACGTGATCGCTGCTGCCGCACACGAAAATTGGGTAGGCCGGCAACCCCAAGGTCGTGTAGTCTGTCAGTGTCTCCAAGGGAAATTTCCACTTCGAGCCCCGGACTTGCGAACGACTTCCAACTCCCACCACCCACCACAAGTCAATCCCTTCACCAAATCAGTCACCATGCGTGAGTACTATCATCGCCGACGAGATCTTTTCAGAGGAGTATGAATCAAACAGTTTATACTGACGATTTGTCTTGACAACTAGCTCCCAAGTTCGACCCCAATGAGGTGAAGGTCATGTACGCAAAACCGCTTTCCTCCTTCCCCTGCCCCGCCTCGACGACGACATGCCGCGCGATCCATCGATAGGGAGACGAGAGAAGGGGCTGAGAATACGGACGACGAGAAGATGATGCTGACTATACTGGAAATATAGCTACCTCCGCGCCACCGGAGGTGAGGTCGGTGCCTCCTCTGCGCTTGCGCCCAAGATTGGTCCTCTGGGTCTCTCCCCCAAGAAAGTTGGTGAAGATATCGCCAAGGCGACTGGTGACTGGGTACGAACTACTTGCCCTCCCCCTTTCCCAACACTTGTCTGATCTCGACGATCCTATGTCGACCTTTTCAACGATAATGCCGGAATACTCTACTGGAAGGAACACGGGAGCTTACACATGAAATTTCTTTGCACATGATACAGAAGGGCCTCCGCGTCACCGTCCAGCTCACCATCCAGAACCGTCAAGCCGCCGTCTCCGTCGTTCCTACCGCATCCTCGCTCGTGATCCGCGCCCTCAAGGAGCCCCCCCGCGACCGCAAGAAGGAGAAGAACATCAAGCACAACAAGTCTGTGTCCCTGGACGAGATCATCGAGATCGCCCGGACGATGCGGTACAAGTCCTTCTCCAAGTCCCTTGAGGGTACCGTCAAGGAGGTCCTGGGCACGGCCTTCAGCGTCGGCTGCCAGGTTGACGGAAAGAGCCCCAAGGCGATCCAGGACGCGATCGCGGCGGGCGAGATTGACAGTAAGTCAGCTTAACAAGATATAGAGAGAGAAAGACCCTACCTCTGCTCCCGGTTCTTGCGGCCCATCATGTAGCAGCGGGGCAAGGCTGGGGGCACTGGCATGTTTTAAGCCAGGAGAGAAGAAAGACGATGCTGACAACCTGTAACCGCACAGTTCCTGAAGAGTAAACAAAATTTCGACCTCATGAGGCAAGGTGGTTTGGGATTCTCAGGCATGTCAAATGGAGTTCAGGGCTTGCTCTTTAAGCTAGGCGTGGCCATATACAAAAAGCACTATGGCTGGCAATGATACACCACAACAACCAAAAAAACGTTGAACAAGCAATAAGCCCTGCTGAGCTCTTCTCTTTTCTTTGCTCCTCCTTCCGGTCTGTGAGAAGGTCTCCAGTGCCCTTGCCTTGTCCTCCCCGAGACACCCTCAATGCATTCTCCAAGCAGACGCGCGAACGAAAACGACACGATACCTATGCGAAGTCAAATGATGAAAAAACCTGGCCAACACTCTGAAATACCACCACTCTCTCCCATGGTATATTTCAATTTTAGTGCACAGGAAGATTAAACTTTTGGTGATGAGACCCATTACTCACCGCGGCTTTCTTTGGTCCTTCGGGGCGTTGTGGAGGTTGAGGTCCATTTTCGAGGTCGACATTCTTGTCTCCCCAACCCACGACCGTTTGTCAGTTGTTGAACTGGTTGGCGGGGTTAGGCTGGCATTGCTCTGTGTGTGTGTGTGTGTGTGTGCGTGCCGATCCCTTTGTTGTTGATATCCTCAATGGATGGATCTCTGATGCTAGCTGATGAGGGCCATGATGTAGTCGTGTGTTCTTCGGAGCAGAATTGAATTTTGATATTCCAAACGCAGGACCGTGCAAAGGGCATAGCCACTTGAGAGAAGTCTGTCTATCGATCTGTCTGCTCGTCCGGTCGAGGCGGAAGGAAAGCAACTGCAGCGAGACTGGTCTTAGTTTACTAAGGCCATATACAATCAATACATATCATGCCCTTGCCGTCTTGTCGGGACTGTCACACATCATACACGTTCACACTTTTGCTCACAAACAACTGGGCCGGACGGAAGGTCCCTCCCACATCAGTGCTACGCCTCTTAAACATGCTGGGACCTCAGGGGGGCCCTTTTAGAATATTCACTTTCAGTTAAGGGGAAGGGAGGGGGGACCAACACCCATTCGACATACGTACGAAAGGAGGGTTAGTGAGCTGGGTGGATGGGAAGATCAGGGTAAGCTGTCAGCTCTCCTCGGTTCCTTTGCGTGCCGTGGGGGAGAGCATGGTTGTATCCCAGGAGCTTCTTCCCTTCACTAGCCACGTCTTCTACTGACTGGACGGATGGATGGACGGACGCCCTGCCTGGATCGCAGCCACGCAAATTGGGTCTCGAGATCGCGCCCCCCCCCCCCCCGGGAGGAGTAATCTGGTTGGGCATCCCATGGCCCCCCAAAGTACTGATTTTCTCGTTTTGTCATTCGCTAGAATCAGAAAATGTTGGCAGAAACATTGCCTTCTTGTCACCTGGAGAGAAAAAAGAACAAGATGACCCGGTCTCGGTCTCATTCTGTCTCTCCATGCTTGCTAGCTGGCTGACCGGTGCGTCGTACCTAGACCTCCGTTACAAAGAGGCGTCAGCCACACCTTACGACACCACACCACATCGGACGTTGATCTCCGCCTGCCTCGGGACACGGGAGGTAGACGAGGGGGACAGATCAGCTGATTGAAACGTGCCTCTTGTTTTCTTTGTAGTGGTGGAGGTATTATGCTAGCAGGTCGACCTGGGTTGTCGAAGACACAAGGCCCCTCCTCCTCCTCCTCCTCCTCCTCCTCCTCCCCTCCTCAAGAGGAGGAAAAGGTGCAGAATTAAGGTTCGGGAGGGCTGGCCGGCCCCAGTGGCACACGTAGCCTACAGGAGGGAAGGAATAGACAGGGGGAAGGGCAGGACAGGGCGGCAGGGCTGGGGAACAGGGCTTCGGGGGATGCATGGACAAAGTCTTCTCCCACGCCTAAGCGCTACAGGCGGTATCAAGCTGCAACTTCCGATGTGGCGTTCTGTATTTTCTCTCTCTTTTTTCTCTCTCTCTCTGTCTCACTCGCTCTTCACTTGTGGAGATACATTGTATATGTGAGAGTGAGAGGCATTGTAGGCATGCCCCAGTCCCTCCAGGGGGGAGAGAGTCGATCCCTGGCTTGAAGATGCAGGTGCTTATCATGGTGATGACAGGTCGATCTACGATCGCAGAAAGAGGAGAGAGAGAGAACCTGTCTGTCTGTCTGTCTGTCTGTCTGTCTGTCTGTCTGTCTGTCTGAGTTCTTACTGTTTCTTCTTGATTTAACAAGGAAGATTAACAACCACCGGGTTCCTCGGCGAGGCGCAGTAAGCAAGAAAAAGACAGCGCCACAGCTTGCTCGCATTGTGCTACAACTGATACAACAATGACGAGTCCTTCTCCCCCTCCCCCCCCTGCCGCTGAGAGCATATGACGACCTACCCGGCCTCAGGTACATAGTAAGTACCCTTGCAAGACGGACAAGCAAGGTGGAGGGGGGGAGAGAGGGGGGAAGGTTTTGCTTTTTTTTCTTTTCCTTCTTTGGGCTTGCTGGTACAATAGTACAAAAAGAAAAAAAGGTTGAAACATGCAATTCCTAGTAACCCAATACAATGGATACAAAGATCGCCGAGTGCCTCTCTGTTGGTCAGTGGGCTTGTCGATCACCCGCCGGGTCTTGAAAAAGTCGTGTCCTATGTGGTTACATTTCAAGGTTCCCACCGGGCTTTGTCGGCATGTAGCGGCGAATACTTACTTTTTTTTTTCTTTTTCAATCTCTTTTGCCGCCAATGAGAGTGAGAAGGAGGGGAGAGGGAGGGAGAGAGAGAAGAGAGCAACACACGTCGCGCCTCAATATTGTTCAATGTTCTTCATGACAGCAATGCAGTCTTGAATAAAACCGGACAGGCCGGGTGACGGTGCGACGATACTACTACCGCCACCGTCACCACCATGTCAGATGGCCTGCATTATTTCCAGAAATAGCAACGGGATTTCTAACGTTTCCTCTCAGCATTTAATCAGCAATACATACATTTAAAAAACAATAAAAAATAAAAAATAAAAATTGGACGACATTCGTGGGTGTGTTGTGTTCCCGTGATACAACTCTGCCTCCCTGGGGCTTGCATTTTTTGTTTTGGTTGCATGGAATCCCTGCGCGACTAGAGAGATATGCCGTGATTGCGACCAAACCCGACTTGAACTTCGACTGGACGGAAAGGGACGGGAACGGACGGAACGGACGGGGGTGGAGGACGGAAAGGCCTTGCGGGGGGAGGGGGGCGTCCAAGGTTTCAGGCGGTATCTGAGAGCGGGAAATAAATAAAAAGAAGGAAAAAGGAATAAGATGAAAAAAAGAAAAAGAAAATCCTTGGCGCGTGTGTAATGTCACAAAAAAGAGACGAGATGCCTCTCACAGCCCCCAGAGTTGTAGGGTTGCGTTTATGGCGGCGATACGAAGGAGGGAAATAAATGATTTGGGGGGGGAGGGGGAGGGAGAGAGCGAGAAAAGATGTCCAAGGGTTGGGCAGAGAGGCCAAGGCAAGGCGAAAGGCCTCAAGGCAGACAGACATTGTTTGTAGGCAAGCAACGAGGCAATAGTGTCTCTCACTCTCCCCTGGGGTTGGACGAGGCAGAGAGAGACAAACCATTGATTTTTCTTGCATTGGAGGGGCCCCGCCCGACATCCCGCCAGCCAGCCAGACAGGTCAGACAGGCCAGACCAGACCAGCCCCCCCTGGGCGCGTAGCGTAGCGTATCGCCAGATATACGATGTCACTATTTCTTTTCTCATAGAAGATGTGGAGTGGAGAGGAGAAGAGGGGGGGAGGGGAGGAAGGAAGGAAGAGGAGAACAAAAAGGCAAAGTTATGGGCGGCGGGTCCTGACCGTCATTTTTCTCCGTTTCAGCCGTGGGTACGGTGAGAAAACAAGGAAAGCTTAAAAAGGGAGGAAAAAAGAAAGGACAAATAATATCAAAAGATGCAGCCAGCGGGTTTATTCCCTTTGTCTTCGGATCCCATTAGTACAATAGATGGATTCCCGGCGGACAACGTTTCAACTGTGTGCATCCGTCTCCTCCCCCCCCCCCACAATCTTGTCGCAATATTGGGGCCTAAAAGGGAGGAAGGGGGGGGAGGGTGGTTGCTGCGTGCGTGTGTGAAGTGAGAGCGTGGGTGGTGGGATGGATGGTGGTGTGATGGAGATTGATCAGCAAATCCATTCCCATGGGGCCATGGTTGTTGTGTGTGCGTGGCCCAGGGGTGGGTGTGTATGTGTTGTGTGTGTGTGTGTGTGTGTTGCGCCGAGGCGGGGCGGGAATGCGTGGAGGGGGGGGGTATCCGGATTGGGGGTGGGACATGGGCGATACGATGAAACTACATATGTGCTATGTATGTATGTAGGCAAAGGTGTCACTTTTTTTTGGGGGTGGCCTCAACTTTGGAAGTGGAAACTGGGGGAAAAAAGAGTGATGTGCGGGTGGCCTTATTGGTCATTTCATCAAGCGGCTACATATTGCTATCAAAGTACTATACTTGGGTTTTTTACGAGATTGATGATGATGAGGATGGGAAGAATCAATAACAAAAACAAGCGTTTTCTAGCGAGAAGAGTTCCACTCTCCTCCCAGCCTGTTAAAACCAGTGCTCCCATATGTGTGTGCTACTTTCTCTTCTTCTTCTGACCATTGCCATACCATACAGCCAGGGGGGGGGGGGAAGCAGGTAGTACTGGTAGCTACCCAGCCAGTCAGGCAAGCCACCTTACAGCTGATCATGCAGTCCTGCCCGGCCGACCCCTCCATCTTCTCGGTGGCCAAGCCGGTTCACTGTGGGGGGGGGGGGGTTGTAACGTGTATGTGTCGGGGCTTGTTGGTCAGGTGAGACTTGTGGCGGGCGGCCAGGATATGCGGTGAGGTTTTGCTATGCCATCACACGGGGGGAGGGAGAGAATGAGAGAAATAGAGGAGAAGAGTAGACAGGGAGAGACGAAAGGGACGTTACGGTCGTACCGGGAAAGGGCAGCGTCTGAAGCGAGCGAGAGAGAGAGAGGGGGTGGGGCCGCGTGTGATGGTGGGTGTAATGATGGAATGACTGGCTTTTTATTTCTTCTTTTCTTTTACTTTTCCTACCCCCCCTTCCTGTTCTACCGTTATAGACCATTCCGCATGCCTTGATCATCTTCTCTTGTCAAGAGAAGAGGAAGAAGAGGAAGAAGAACAGAAAAAGAAAGAAAGAAAAACAAATGAAAAGAGAATGCCCACAGTGGACGATGTACTTACTCAGCAGTAGTCCCAGGAGTTCCGTCTTCTGAAGTGTGTCCACGCCCGGCCGCACCGATACAAGACCATGTTGATGAAATGAGAGTACATAACAGATCAACCCTGGGGAAAGCACTGTACGAGGGAGGGGGTAAACTATCATAGTTTTCGTTACCGGAAGACCAAGAAAATAATACCGAACAAAATGAAATAAAAAAACAAACGCCCCCCCCCCTCCCCCCAGGGTTGATGGAAATGAAGGTGGAGGTCGATCTTTTGCTATGAACGGTTGTGATTGCTTGGGTCAGCCCCGCTGGTTACATGGACGGGTGATCCGCAAGGTTGGGGTTACGCCGCCAAGGCTTGCAGGCGGCTTTATCAGGAGGGAGGGAACGGGAAAAGAAAACAAGTAAGCTATGGCTGGATGTTGTCCCGTACCGCTTGTGGTGTGTACCTGGCAGTAGCAAGCAGACGACAGAAAGAGAGAGAGAGAGAGAGACGGTGTGGAGGGAAAAGGCAAGAGAGAAAAGGGGAAAAAAGAAGGGAGGATGGACGAACCCCCCCCCTTCTTCCGCCTCTTTCAGTCTCTCTCTTTTCGTCTCTCTCTCTTTCTCTCCCCTCTCCCCTTCCCTGTTCCTCTCTAGGTAACAGCTGCGATCTTGATGTCTTTGTCACCTGATACGACAGTGCTATATTTCCAACATTCCTAGACGAGTAGTGTACGTGTGTCTCTCTCTCTTCCGTCGTCTGAGTGGATGCGCTGGGAAATGGCTTTATGCAGGCGGTAAGATTTAGACCAGGTATGTAAGACAAGACCAGCGTATAGGAGGTCAGTATTTGACTCCATTCTGGGGTCTTGTCAGTTGTCAAGCCGAAAAAAGGTGGCACACACACACACACACACATACATACACTTACACTTACAAGAGACGCAGACGCAGACGCAAACACACACACACACACACACACGCACACACACACAGCCCGAGGTACCTGAGCCTTACTGTACATGTGCGTTGATGGCGCACAAGCGCCACCACGGAATCCTGATCTAGGATGTGCCGCCTGTTGGATGACAGGTGCAGATGCATATGCAGAATGCAGGATGCAGACTGCAGCTGTAAGGGAGGGAGGGGAAGAAAAGCCTGCATATTTTCTTCTTCTTCTTCTTCTTCATCTTCCTCCTGCAGGGTTACCGTAGTTAAGCTTTTCTCTTTTCTTCTTTTCTTTCCTTTTGAAAATCTGAATTGCTTTCTCAAAGGCTTGAACAAGGCAATCAATGCAGTGTACCGTAGTCTTGCCATGTGTGGAGAGTAGTTCCGAGTCTAGCAAAGTTTCCATATTGCCGCTACGGCCCCACGACCCACACTGTCAAGATTTCTTTTTTTAACGATCTTTGACATGTGCCCTCGTCCTCCTCCTCGTCACTCACACCTGTACCTCTTCTTCTTTTTTCCACCTTTCTTCCATGTGATTAGTTTTGCTGTAGGTTAGGATGCGAAAATGACATGCACACACACACAGAGAGATAATGATCAGAAGAAATGAAAAGGGTAAGTAAGATGAAAAGATAGATATAAAAAAGCAAATCTTGGTTCATCATGATGAGATGATGACGATGGAAGATGCCAGAAAGACAATATCATACTACTATAGTACATGGTACTGGACTACTGACTACTACTACTGCCCAGTCCACAGTCCACAGCATGACAATATAAAATAAAATAAAAACCAATACTGGATAGTATCCCCCCGATGATCAAGAGAGAAAGGGAGGGTGGATAGGCGGCCAAGTCAGGGCCCCAAGGGAGAGGAGGAGAAGTACCATGACGGCAACAAGAGGTACTTCAGTACGTACTGTGTACCTACTTACATACTGTGTACCTAGGTGCTGTACTTCTTAGTGTGCATGTACAGCGGGAGCCTAAGAGTCACCTAGGCACGGGAGGACCATTAACTGGACACAAGAGAGAGACCTGACCACTGCTGACCTCCAGGGATCAGCCAGCAGCCCCACCCCACTGGGATGTTACAGCCCACTTCAACGGGTCCTACCTATGACAATAACAATCACAACGTTCTCCTTCCTTCCTTCTCGCCCTGCTTGTATTTTCTATTCCTTTGGGACAGCAGCAGCAGCAGCAGCAGCAGCCAGCAGCCAGCAGTGACTAGCTTCTGACCTGCAGGCATGACTTTGGGGGGGGGGGGAGGAACTTCTTAACAAGTAACAATTATAATCTGCCATCGACATCCTCTCTCTCTTGATCATCTTTCTTTCTTCTTCATCCCACCCACCCTCTTCATCCCATCTCTCCACCTCTCTCTCCTGTTTCTCCAGCGAAGGGGGTTGGTTTGGTAGCCTGTCAACATTACGACACAGGACATTCCAGTTGGACCAGAGCTCAAACCCCCAAGACCCAGGACCATCATCATCATTCCCAAACTTGAAATCCTTCCGAGAGAAAACCACAAAACACTGTGCCACACACATACAGCCATCCATCCATCCATCCACCTACCCACCCAAGATCTTCAGAGCCCAGAGGGGGGGTGGCCTGGGCGGCGACCTTGGCAGGCTGGTGACCCAATAACCAACACACATGCCCACAGGGCGGCACCACACAACCCTCCAGGCCGGGCCTCCCTGCCTGAGAGCTGGGCCACTCGGTCTCCATCCCATGCCCTGACTAAAAAGCCATAGTGTACTTCTCAGCCCGGCGCCCGGCCTAGTTTTGCCCATCCCACCCCATATCGAACACGACCTAACCTACTTTACAGTATACACACACACGCACACCCACCCACCCACCCGCGCTGCACTACCTGACCTCGGAACTGACTCTTAACAACTTTGGAGAACTGCCGTTCCATAACCTGACGACTGCTGCAGCATCTCTCGACCCACATTCGAAGATTCCATCACCACCACCTCTCTTACACCCTGAGGGGGCTCTCTACACAAGCCACCCCACCTTCTTCGTGAAGGTCTGGTGGTGGGGGAACAATCAACAACAAAAAAGAGAGAGGGAGAGAGAGAAAGAGAAGGAGAGGGGAAAAAAAGAGAGCAACTTCTTCCTCTTCTTTTCCTTTCTTCTGCTTTATAGGAGGACCGACCTAGAGGTGTCCGTCCATCCGTCCGTTCATTCGCGCCTTGGACCTCTCCAACTTTTTGGTTTCCCTGAACCGTTGGGCCCGGCTGAGGGATCGACTCGCGACCGCCAAAAGACTATGGCAGACGGCGCCACTCCGATCATCAACTACCTTGACCGTGCGTGACTGTTTCCGTCGAAAGAAGACGAAAGGCGACACAGGAGAGACGAGCAACGAAGGCGAGACGGACAAGACACGAACAAAGACGGACACAGACAGACACACACACACACGCGCGCCCATATACGTGGTGGTGGTCGCGAACATCTAGCCTTCCCTAAGGGGAGGGCGCTCGCTCTACACCTCTTCAGCCTCGCCCTACCTACCGAAAACACACGCCCTGATCTGGTCCTTGTCAGGACCACAAGGCTGTAACGATGGAGTTGATGCCGAGTCCAACACAACACCAGCACCGCCCGCCGCATGTGGTGCCAGTGTTTATGCCTGTATCCTACGGGAGGGCGGGCCAACAGGCTCATGCTGCCACCGCCTCGCCGACCGATCATCGCCGGTTTGAACAAGACCCAAATCTGCCCCCCTCGCGACCTGGCCCAAGATCCTTCCATACCTACCCGAACATCGATCTCTTCCCACGATCTACCCCGTTGAACAAGGCCCCTCTGCCCCAGATCTTTACCAACCTGAGCAACAACAACAACAACAACAACTCCTCCTCGATTCCCACCTATACAGAACACTCGCTGCGGAGAAAGACTCCCAACGGGACCATCGATCATGGTTACGACGGCACGCCCACCCAGCTTGCTGCTGGGCCACCGCCGCAAAAGTTCCTGAACCTGACCCCGTCGGGAGATGTCTTCCCCAGCCCAAGCTCCGGTCGGTCCCTGGGCGCCATGAACAACAACAATAACAACAACAGCCCGTCGTCGTGGTTCTCCATCTCGCAGTCTCCCGTTGCCGGCCGTGGGGAGAGCGATGCGTTCCGCCAGGCGGTCGAAGCCGTCAATAGTAGCTATCGCACACAGGGGAGCCTGGGATACAGCCCGGGCTATGGCTCCATGATGCCATCACCGTCTACCCAGATGCACGCCATGAGCCTGGGTCCCTCACTTCGCGGTCCCTCCTTCGGCACGTATCCGAACCCGAGTGCGGCCAGCCCGGCAGTGCCCTCGCCCATGGGGTTCAACCCAGCCACGCCGCTCTATGCTGATGGTCCTCTTGTCGGCTTCCCTCAGCCCATGGTCTTCTCGTCAGGCTACCCACCACATAACATCCCCTATGAGAGTGGCTTTGTCGCCGTCCAGGCGCCATTGCCTCAGGGGCCCCTGCTTGGCCAGGGCTACGGCCAAAACTCGCCTTTTCAGATGCCCTACATGCTGGATGACGGCTTCGCGCGACATCATTCTCTTCCCTCTACCATGCTCCAGTCCCCCCATCGCCTGCAGAACAACCTGTCGCTTGTCTCCAGCCCTACTGCTGCTGCTGCTATCGCCGCCGCCGTCGCCGCTGCCGGTGTTGCTGGTGGCAATGCAGGGGACGGATCACAGCAGAACTTCAAGGAGAGCGTTCTGCTGTCCGCCCACAAGGCATATTCCGACCTCGTGACACACGTGACTCGCCTCAAGAAGGTACAACACGGCAGGACCGCCTCGAGGTCGCTCAAGAGCATCATCTTCCCGAGGCCCCCGAAGCACCTGGTTTCGAGACCTGCTGCTCACCTGCAGAGGTCCCCACAGAGCTTTCCCGGCGCCGTGGCAGGCTATCATCACCCTCATCAACCCACCGTGACGGCAACCGTGTACGGCAATGTGTTGCTCCAGTCGAATCCACGCGAGAATGCCAAGGCCTCTCTGGAGATGCTCCGCAACCTGTGTGAACAGACAAACTGGCAATGGATCGACGGCATGCTGATGGGTGGCTGTCTGTGCTACAGCCTCGAGCGTTATGAGGACGGGCTTGAATGGTTCAAGAGAATCGTTGTATTGGACGAAAAGTATGTTGCCTTCCCCCCCCCCCCCTTCTTTTTTTTTTTTTTTTTTTTTTCTTTTTTTTCTTTTTTTTTTTTTTTTTT
>JACWST010000333.1:0-18342 GCA_014850475.1 Cryphonectria naterciae | reverse complement strand
GGTAGAAACACGGAACAGTGGGAAGCTGGGTCGGGAGGGTTGGTGGGGGTGGTTTTTTGGGCTAACCATTGGTTGGCCGGCCCCCCCCCCCTTTTTTTTTTTTTTTTTTCTTCTCCCCCTTCTTTCCCTGTGTCGTCAATGCTCTATTCATGGCAAGAGCCATATATACTTACACTTATTTTACTTCTCTCATTAGCCATGTGGAAGCTCTCTCCAACATAGGTGCGACCTTATACTGTCTCAATCGGCTGGACGAGGCAGAACGGTATTGGAACAGGGTCATCGGCACACGACCAGACTATCTCGAGGCAGTCGAGCATCTCGTCGGACTGCTGGGCTCCACGCAACGGAATCGGGAGGCCGTCGAGATCATAGAACATGTCCAGCATAAGCTGCGCATCCAACCATATGATGAATTGCATCGTCAGAAGCGACACAAGAAGGGTATCGGTACAGACTCTGCGCAAGCTGGCGACCTGACACCGCTGCCCAGCTCGGACGAAGCGCTGGCAGCCCAGGCAGTCCGCAAGCTCAACGTGTCTACCAGATCACAGGAGGACTTCGGATCCAGTGGCTACAACATACCGGCCAGTGAGAACGGCAAGATGTTGGGCCTCATTCACGCCAAGGGCAACATGCTCTACACGCTTAGGCAGATTAATCGTGCGTCCATGGACTTTGAAGAGGCCGTGTTGATCAGCACAGGTCGGGATTTCGGCTGCATCCAGAACCTCGTCAGGCGGATCCAGCTGGTTTTGGCCCCGAGGCCTAACGGATCGCAGCTTTCACACCAACAACATCAACAGCAGCAGCAGCAGCAGCAGCAGAGCCCACTCTCTGCTCCGCTGTTGCTGGCCCCGGAGGCGGCAAAGCGGACCGCCGAGCTTGTCTTCTCCATGACCGGCGGGCAGCTGCCAGGGCTTCGATACGTGGCCGACGGCGCCCAGAAGAAAACAGCCATGTCTACGACGAGTAATGCTCTCCTGTCGCTCGCCAAGATCTTCCAGGACGCCATGTCATCGGGTGCCTCGAATGTCGGTCCGACGGCGCAGCCCAGCAGCGTCAGCGACATTCTGGCACTGTACTACTTGTCCCTGTCTCTCCAGGAGAGCCCGTCCACCGCCAACAATGTCGGCATTCTCCTCGCAAGCGTTCAGCAGGCCGCGCCTGGGCCTGCTACGGCGTCTGCGTTTGCCTACTCGCAGCGGCTTCCCGGCATCACGCCGGGGAGTGGCCTGGAGCTGGCCCTCGCATATTACCAGTACGGCCTGTACCTCGATAAGCATCATGTCCATCTCCACACGAACCTGGGTAGCCTGCTCAAGGACATCGGCCAGCTGGATCTTGCGATCCAGATGTACGAGAGGGCGGTGGAGTGCGATGGCACCTTCGACATCGCCCTGACCAACCTCGCCAACGCCGTCAAGGACCGAGGACGTATCGAGGAAGCAATCAGATTCTACAGGCGGGCGGTAGACGCGAACCCCGAGTTTGCTGAGGCCGTGTGTGGACTCTCGACAGCTCTGAACTCTGTGTGCGACTGGAAAGGGCGCGGTGGCGTGTACCTGAACGGCGGCAGGTTCGACAGGTGGCACGTGGACGCCAAGGGCATGCTCGTGGATGCCCAGGAGAGCCGCAGCGGCTTCGGTCTCATGAAGAAGGTGGTCGACATCGTAGCTCGTCAGCTCAAGGAGGCCTCGAGATGGGGTGTCGGCACCGCCACGCCGGCTGTCCTGGCCCAGCTGGTCTCGCTGCTCACCGCGACCGACGTGCCCACCATGGAGCCGTCGCTGGACCTGGAATCCGAGCTGAAGGCATGGGCGGGTAAGCCGTGGGAGGGCTCCAAGCTGCTTCGGCTGATAGAGCGCCTAACCCGCACCACCACGCGGAAGTGGTACCTGGACAGGCACGTGCACGGGTTTGAATCGCCGCGAGGCTACCCCCGCGTCAGGCCTCCCAACAGCCTCACCATCCCGTCCGCGCCGACGGTGCTACCGTTCCACACCTTTACCAACCCGCTGACGGCCAAGGACGTGCGGCGGATCTCGCAGCGCAACGCCCTTAGGATCTCGTGTTCCACGCTCCGCTCACCTTGGCTGCCAAAGTCGGTCTATCCGCCTCCTGCCCCGCCCAAGCCTTGCCTCAATATTGGTTATGTGTCCTCCGACTTTAATAACCACCCGCTGGCTCACCTCATGCAGTCCGTCTTTGGCTTCCACAATCAGGCCCGGGCAAAGGCATTCTGCTATGCCACTACGGCGAGCGACAAGTCTGTGCACCGTCAGCAGATCGAGAACGAGGCGCCTGTCTTCCGGGACGTCAGCAGCTGGTCCTCGGACAAGCTAGTCGAGCAGATCGTCAGAGACGGCATCCACATCCTCGTCAACCTCAACGGCTACACAAGAGGTGCGCGCAACGAGATCTTTGCTGCCCGACCAGCCCCGATCCAGATGTCGTTCATGGGCTTTGCGGGCACCCTCGGGGCGGAATGGTGTGATTATCTCCTCGCAGATGCCACGGCCATCCCCCCCGAGACGCTGCGGCCGTACAGGTCCAACCTGACCTTGACCGACGTCTTCCGCGACGACGCCGAGGGCGAGGCCGAGGACTGGGTGTATTCTGAGAATATCATCTTCTGCAGGGACACCTTCTTCTGTTGCGACCACAGACAGTCTGCCGACGTGATCGAGCGGGGTGTGACCTGGGAAGACGAGCAGAGTCGTCGGTGGGCGATGCGGAAGACCATCTTTCCCGATATCCCGGATGATGCTATCATCCTTGGGAACTTTAATCAACTATACAAGGTACGTCGACGATCTCTCTCTCCTCCCCCCTTTTTTCTTTCTTAGTATTATCATCACCCACCTGTAATCAGTCCCACCCCGTTATGGGCTATGGAGTTGAGCTGACGCTTGACTTGGTAACAGATCGACCCAACAACCTTCCGTACATGGCTACGAATTCTTGACAAGACACCCAAGGCGATTCTATGGCTCCTCAAATTTCCAGAGCTGGGCGAGCGCGCTCTCAGAGAGACAGCCGAAGAGTGGGCACCACATGTTGCCAAGCGCATCTATTTCACCGACGTGGCACCCAAGCAGCACCACATCTCTCGTGCCCGCGTCTGCGACTTGTTCCTCGACACGCCCGAGTGCAACGCACACACCACAGCAGCTGATGTCTTGTGGTCCAGCACACCGCTTCTCACCCTCACCAGGTACAAATACAAGATGTGCTCCAGGATGGCCGCCTCCATCCTGAAGGGTGCCCTGCCTAGGAATGCTGCTGGTGACCGGGCTGCCGCGGAGCTCATTGCCGAGGATGACCAAGCATACGAGGAAAAGGCCATCAAGCTCGCCAACGGCATCTCGTACCGAATGTCCCCACAGGGCTACGGCCAGGCCAAGGGTCGGCTGTGGGACCTGAGGAAGCTTCTGTTCGAAGCGAAATGGAGCTGCGCGCTCTTCAACACTCGACGTTGGGTTAGAGATCTTGAGGACGCATACGAGGAGGCGTGGAGAAGATGGGTGAATGGTATTGAGGGGGATATATATCTGTGATTTGTCGATGTATCCCATGGTTGTCAGACTTGATCAAAGACACCACACACACACACACACACAAACATACACACTATGGCCGTGCCAACACGGAGGGATGGAGGGAAATAACGGGACCAGGAAATTTCGGAGTCAGGAGTAGGGAAAAAGGAATCATGCGTTTCTTGATACAAAAATTCAAGAGGAGGATCACGGGTTTCAGAACGCAAGTTCTGCGGATTGGGAAACAGGGGGGGGCTGGGCGGGTGAGGGAGTGACATCCATGCAACACGAGAGGTTGTCCACAACGAACATGGAAGGGAATCGAGCCGAGGGGCTTACAAGGGCGTTCTTCTGAACAAGTGTCATAGAGCATCTTTTGGTTTTTGTCTATTTTTCTTCTTCATGGTGTTCTTTTGCTGTCATTGCTTTTGCCAGCCAGCTCGCGGCCGTCATAACATCAAGTCTCTGCCTCCCCCATACATTTCTTGTCCACTCAAGCTCATTTTTGTATTGGCAAAGGACTCTATTCCCCCGTCTTTTTTTTTTCTTTCCCTTTTTCCTTTTTCTTTATTCTCTTTTCTATTTCCTTTGATGCTCACCCTTGGATGCGAGATGGTCTTGACCGTTGGTGTTTGACCAGTCGAAAACGGGCTGGACCCTTTCGCTCTTGGGTGCAGTTTTTTTTTTTTATAACTTATTTTTCTTTCTTTTTCTTCCCGGTGCTCAGACCGTCACTAGCGATGGTATACGGTACGCATTCTACGACATATGGATGACTTTGGGTTTTTTCTTTCTTTCAGGGCAAGCGGGCGAAAGCGGGACATTTTATTATATGAACAACTATACCCCACCATATTGGACTTCACATGACCACCGCTGTTTTTCCTCATGTACCTACAGCCATCTGCTGCAAATCGGAGAAGCTGGTTTGGAGAGGTGGGAGAGTTGGGGGTCGTGCGGTAGTCCCTCTGGTTGATGAGATATCAGGAAATGAATTTTATTGTTTTTACTGTCAATATTCGTTTCTTGTTGCTTTGTGATTTGTGTTGAGAGAGAGGGGGGGGGGCTAGGGTTGTAGTGATGAGAGGCCAAACCGACTGACTGATCATTTCAGAGTGATCCTCTCCATGTTACCCTCTAGAGCCTCTTATGTACTGATATTCAACATCCTGCTCAGCATTGTTGACCTTTTCCCCCCTTGCTCCCTTGAAACAGGACTATGCTTGAATGGGTATGGGACACTTTGAGTCTAGGGACTGATTGACTCCTGAGTATATTTGGATGGAGACAGTCAGGACAAGTGCAGGCTTTGATGATTTCTGGGCAAACTGGTTCGCTTTATTTGATGCTGATCTTAAAGAGTCAAGTAGATAGTCAAGCATATTACTGATTGAGTGGCTGGCCTCACTATGCTATACCACTATTTCAGCTGTGCTATATTCTCTTTTCTGTGGACTGTGGTAGATGTAACAGGTATGTGACCGGAATTGGGACTGCCAAGTCATTTTTATGACAAGTAAAGCAGTTTTAGACTTGGCTTCTAGTATACATGTTTTTCTACCATGTCTCTGAACACAGACTCCATGGGAATTGATTAATTCATTTAAATAGAATTCATTCAAAAGAATAAAAAGAGAGAGATGGAATAAAGGATCGCATGTAGCCCTCTCTTTTCTTCTTTTTAACGTCTGTCTGCCCATGAGGGGGGAAAAGAGGATTGTCGTCTGTCATTACTGCAGGATTGTCAGGAATATCTCTACCAAAGGTTTTCTCAGAAGAGAAGGGGGGGTAGAAGAAGAACCAAAGAAAAGAGCCCCCCCCCCCCCACAAAAAAAAAGGCCACAAGTAACTACTTAGACAAGAAAGTCCTAAATAAGAAAGGAAGATAAAAAGAAGAGGGGAAAAAAGGTCCAAAAGTATGCGCAAACCCGGAATCGAACCGGGGGCCCATCGATGGCAACGATGGATTTTACCACTAAACCATTTGCGCTTGTTAAAAAGGCGACATCAGCTGGTTTATATATTCATTTTGCATTTCCTGTTAAGCACTTAATGAAATATAAATTAAATCTTGGTTTAAAAAAATACTATAATAAATTATTTGAAATTAAAATTATTAAAACATAGTAAATATTATAATATTTTAAAATTTACGGGTCCTTATAATGCTCATTATAGCGATATCCTTTCGCAGACTGTCAGGGCTTGCATGCGCACAAGTCTCTATTCGGTGAAGACTGAACCGTCGGCCTAGGATGGAATTTCAGCGACCTGCATCACCCCCACGCAACCACTACAGAAGGTCGGCTGACTGACGCCTCACAGTCTTAGTAGTGATGGGTTCTCCAGGACCATGGCCTTAAAACGTGATGGGTGCCGCGTAGTTCTCTGCACTCGCGCCGTACGGCGCAATAGATCCTTCTATCCTTATCATCAACAGATTCAGCTCTCCAAAGAACGCATACATCTTTTCGGTGCTGCGGTCAAGCAGAACGGGCGACGCTGCTTGTGCTTGCAACTTTGGAACACATATATTCGCGCTCGCCTTCCCCGACAATGCCTCTCGAGGGGCTGATTGAGGGAATCGACGGCTTACGCGACCCAAATTCGCCTGAGGACCTCTGGCGGTTGCACAACTTTCCGGACCCCGATGATCCGCCTCCCCGCACCGAGCCTCTCGGTTACGAGATCGAGGCAATAGACGGGATACGTGACTGGCGCTGGGTACATAGTCCCTCGTTCGATGGAGTAGAGAATGTAAGGCCGAAGCAGCTATTTGTGCCAACGTCTCCTGAAGCCGCACCAAAGGGGAACGTGAATCCCAGTCTCGACGGAAGAACCAAGAAGCATGATCTTGTCCGGGACCTAAATCAGGGCTCAAGCGCATTTCGACTGCCTGAACCGCCGAACCTTAACCCAGAAGCATATGGTCAACGCGGGCCCGGAACTTACCCAAGCCAGGCTCAGTCGCTCCGATCAGCATTATTGGCAAGAGCCCTACGAGCTCAACAAAACACGCAAAATGTATCCCCTCTACCGGCCCATCAGTGGGGAACCTTCCCGGAGGCATATGGTCAACGCGAGCCCGGAACTTATCTAGGCTCGGCTCAGGTCCCCCCCATATGGACAGGGCAGAGGGCCGCAGACACAAAGTATACCGCAGACACCATTATTCTCGACACATCAGCGGCGTCCCACGAAGAAAATATTGAAGTGCTTAAGGGGGATAGACAGTCCAGAATGCATACTGCAAAGGCTTTTACTTCAGCAAGACAACAAACCTAGTGAGGCGAAGAGGATGCGCGAAACTCCAACACAGCATTGGGAGTCAGCAGACCAGCACCCACCGAGCTTCTGCAAGGTTATACATCAGAAGGAAAAGCCCAAATCTTCCGACTCTGAACCCATCCAGCTCAAACAGCCAGAGCTTTCTCCGTTTAGCATCGAGACGCCTAGAGTGGCTCGGTCCTTACGGACAACTAAGGACACGATTCCAAATCTGGCCCAGCCTCACCTTCCGAGCCTATTATCCAGATCTACCAAATCTGTCCAATAGATACAAGCGGCAGCCGAGGCCGAGGCCAGTCCAGAGCCAAGTGTGAGCCGCCGAGCGCTGAATTTGCACAGTTCTACCTGAATTCTGATAACAAGTAAAGACTCTAACCTGCAAAGCGGTTTTCCTCGGACCTTGGATCTTTGCTGACAGATTCTAAAGACAGGTGCGCAAAGAGACGGACAAGTGGTTCTTAAGATTTCTGGAACTACAACGCCAAGTCGGCAGGGGACAAACCATCAAGATTGCCATTCTAGACTCTGGCATAAATATGTCATGGCCTGGTTTCAAGCCCCAGGACAAGGCTCGAATCGAAGAGAAGGAGACATTCATTGGTGGCAACCCTGAAGAGGACCGGACTGGTCACGGAACCAGTATCGCTGCCATTCTCCTCAGGCTCACTGAGAATGAAAATGTCGAGCTTCATATTGGGAAAATTACAGACTCGCACGACATCGACCAGCCAGAACGGGTCGCAGAGGTTAGAAACCAGGTTGACTTTGTCGCATAAGGCCCAAGGTGAACTCGAACCTGATGACTAACACTCGGCACAGGCGATTGACTTTGCCAGGGAACAGTGGAAGGTAGATATGATCTCTCTCTCATTCGGCTACCCCGACCCTCAGCCTTCACTTCACAAGGGCAAACTGGAGGACCGCATAGCGCAGGCAGTCAAAAGCTGCGTCGACAAAGATATCATAATATTTGCATCTGCCTCCAATGACGGAGCCGAGGGCACGCGCACGTCCCCAGCCATGTATCCGTCTGTCATTTGCGCCCATGCTGCAGACTGTAGGGGCAATTCGAGTGGAATGAACCCAAGACCCAATGAGAAACAGGACAACTTCACTTTTGTGGGAGAGAACATAAGGCTTGCTGGGTGGTCGTTCGAGGACATGAAGGCCACTCCCAATCAAGACACAAGATACGTGTCCGGCACATCATACGCGACGCCAGTGGCCGTGTCGATTGCGGTATTCATGTTGGCCTATATACGTCAAAACCTACGAGGCGTTCACTGGCGGATCCAGCCTAAAAGCCCTGAAGGCATCACAACCATCTTCAGGATGATGGTCAAAAGATCCAACGGTTGGTTCCGACTGGGTCAGCCCAACAAGGTACTATCGTGAGAACGACAAGGATATGATCTTAGCAACGCTCAAACAGAATCTTGCCTTTCGTCAAACATTTTATTCTAGTACATAGATGCAATCTAGATTCACTTAAGCCTAGTTCAGTAGTCTCGAAGCTCCTTGCTGCACTTTATCCCGCTGTTCCGCCTGAAAGTGGGCTGATAGCTCTTGCGGGGGAAACTGCGTGACCAACAAATATCTAGATATATTAGCACTGGACAATGATTCGAGTGGAAAGCGCAATTTCTGCTACCTAGGTACCCTATCCTACTCTGCTCACCACTGCTCGCAGTGCTGATCACTCTATCATGTCCTGGTAATCTTGATTAGTGAACCTCTCCAAGACCAGGTCATCCTTTCCCTCCTCGTCCCCCTCGTCTTCCTGATCGCCCTCTGAGTCTTCGCCACCGCCTGCCAAGCGCCCGGCTTTACCCTTGGGGCCCTTGTTCTTGAGCTTCAGCTCATGTCGATGTAGCCATCTGCTCGTAACGACCCGTAGCTCGAGAGCAAAGATTTTGCTGCCTGCTGACTTGGCCTGAAACCCAACGGCAGCCTGGTGACCTACATCCATGCCAACGGCCACCCTACCCACGTCTGAACCTCCCCCACCACCAATAATAGAGCCAAGGCCGGGCCCTGGTATGCCGGCCGCTGTCATGGCGAGACCGGCCAGCGGCACCTCAGCCTCGCCGTGGGCGTGGTGCTCGGTGTTACCTGAGTTGTTGAGCTCGACGTCTTCAGCGATCATAATGCCCACCACGAGGCAAGGGGGGCCAAGGGTTGTTGAATGAGATCCAACCGGGCACCACTTCCTTCACATCCGGATCAGTGCGCAGCCGCTCCCAGAAGCGACCTTGCTGCTGGATCTGCTTCAGATGCAGCACCTTGCCCGATAGGTGCTGGCTGGCATCAGTGTGACCCTTCCATGAGATGTTCTTGATCAAGCCCAACGTGGCCGAAGTGCCTCGAGACACAGAGCTGGAGATGTCCAGGAGGAACTCGGTGGAGCTGCCTTCAACCAGCTCCTCGGTGTTATGGCGGAGAGGCCTGCTCGGCGTATACTCAAAAGTGGGTTTGAGCGGAAATCGCACAATCGCGCCCAGGATAGCGTTTTCGAACGTTTGGGCATCAAGCCATGTCTTGTAATTGAGTATAATCAACTCTGGATCTCCCTCCATGTTGAAGACTTCTGATAGATCTCGAGGATTGGCTGGGCATGAGCAGAGGGTAAATACATACGCCTTTGCTATATCGATAGCAAAGGGCACAGTGAGACTACCTATATATGCACCTCAACAGCTGCCTACATCCAAATTCAACTAGCCGTTCTGGCCCACTACCTCCGTTCCTCCGGTAGTGGGTGCCAAAACCGGGTGCGTAGCCAAAAACAGTGCGCATTTTTAAAGCCTTTTCCTATACAAATCAGTAACTTCAAAATATGATATTTAAATAATTAGAAGAGACATTGAGAAACCTTCTAATATAAGAGTTGGAAAGAATTCTATAAGCCTGGGTCGTTATTGCTGTAGGTGACGGACAGCCGCCACACACGGCCCCGACTTCACCAGCCCTCACAAGTCACAAACGCAGACCGGGCACAGGATTTCTCTTTTGTGAATTTTGGTGTTTTTTTCTGTTCTTTTCTCTTCTTCTCGAATTCCCTTGCTGCAGCTGCAAGGTGATGGATGCCATGGCCAGCTCTCCACAGATCTCCAGGCCTGAATTCTACCCAACGGCAAAGCCGTTTACCCATACACAGACAAGACGACCACATATTCCAAGCCATCCATCCATCCATCCCTTGATCCTCTATGCCTCTGTCTTTCCCCCATGCCTGCCCCCGCCCCGCCTCTTGCCCTTTTTTTTTCTTATTAAAAAAAAAAACAAAAAAAAAACACCCATAATTGTCTTGAAAACCAACAAAACCTATCCTGTAACTCTGTAAACACAAATACCCGTGATGTGGGGCTTCAGTACGTACGCACGCATCCACATTCGCACCCAATGTTTACTTGCGTCCCTTCTTCTTCTTGCCGCCTCCGCCCTGCGGCGTTTTCTCGACCTTGATCTGGCCCGCCCCGCCCGCCAGGTTCAGCATCTCGCCCTCGCCCGCCACGAACCCACCCTGTGTCGACTCGGCGGCCTTCTTCTTGCCCTTCTTGTTCTTGGGCCGGTAGTTGCTGCGGTCGCGCAGCGGCACCCAGCGCTCCGGGTCGGGCTTGACGTTGGGGTCGTAGTTCTTGCCCAGGCGCGGCTTCTTCTTCTTGTGCTGGGAGCCGGGCGTGGTTGTGGTCTCGGCAGCGGCGGATGGTGGTGCTGGTGGTGCCGCCTCGGCGCCTTCTTCTGTCTTGCGCTTCTTCTTGGTCGGTGACGGTTGTTGGGCCGCCGGGAAGGCGGGCACGCCTGCGTCCAGGAGGGCGGAGATGTCGATGCCTGCCGTGAGCTCGTCGACCGAGCTGAGGGACGACAGGTGCGGCTCGACCTTGGCATAGTCGGTTGTTGCATAGGACGCGATGAAGCCGGCCTGTGCGATCCGGTCATCTGGGTCTTGTGACACGAGGCGCTCAAAGGCGGCGCCTGCGGTGGCCAGATCAGCTGGCCACGAGGAGTGGAGGAGCTCTACGCCCGCCTCCCGCAGCAAGGCGGTCGACGAGGACTGCTCTGGTATGCTCTGCCAGTACGCTGCTGCCCGGCCGAGCTCATCGCGGATATCCTTCTTGCGGTTCTGTGTGCGGTACAGGGCCACGGCCAGAGAGACCAGGCCAGGCGCGTATCGGACGTCCTGGTGGCCGGCCTCGCCAGCCTCCTCGACGTACTTGAAAAACTTGTGGAGCACGTCCATGGCGCTGTCGTATTTCTTGGCATAGACGTAGAGTTGTATGACAGTTAGGAGCAGGCCAACATCGTAGGGTCGCTCCTCTAGGAGCCCGACAACCTCTGTCAGGGCCTCCTTGTCTGCTTGTGATTTGGCCTTGGCCGCCGCGTTCAGGTAGCCCCACGATACCCTCTCGAGGTCTGTCGAGGGCCGCGGATCGGCCTTGACGAGTCGAGCAGTGCGCTTCTTGACAGCGCTTGGCTTGTAGCAGTGCAGATCGATCGCGGCCTGATTACGCATCACGCCCACGGCCTGGTGGTTGAACAGCTTGCCGTTGCCCGTCTTGGCTTCAGGTATCAGCTCAGAGAGCCTCTGGACCATGAACGGGTTGGTAAGGGATTTGGAGATCAGGGCATTCCACTTGCGAGCGGCATTGATGGCATCGTCGGAGATGCTGTCCATGTTGCTGTCAGCACACACACACACACACACACACACACCATGCATACCCCATATATATAAGAAAGAAAGAAAGAGAGAGAGAAAGAGAGAAAGAGAGAGATTTGGCTTGAGGGGTGGTACACTTACTCGTAGTCCTCGACGCCCCTGTGCAAGGCGGCGGCGTCCTCCTTCTTGCCCATCAGCGCAAGGACATAGGCCTGCTGCAGGAGAATGGGCAGCATCTCGGTCCTCTTGTCGGCCTCGCTCAGGTCCTCGGCGGCATCGCACAGGTCGGCCGCCCTCTTGAGCAGTACCGAGGCCTTGGCGAGGTCCCCCCGGGCCACACAGCCACAGCCGGCATTATACGCCGTCTCGAAGGCCTCGAGGTCCTCCCGGCCGGGCTTCTTGCTCTTCTCGGGGACCAGGTCCCCCCTTCCCTGCCACTCGAGCTGGGCGTGCGCTGCCAGCAGGTTGATCTTGAGATCGGTGTCCTCGCCCACGTTGGCCCGCTCCTCCTCCTCCTCCCCATCGTCCCGGAGCAGACCCTCGTACAGGCGCAGGGCGTCGTCGAACCTCTCGGAACGGTAGGCCACCTGGGCGGCGACGTGCCTCAGCGACCTGCCGCCGGATCCCTCACCATCTTGTCCGTCGTCGTGCCTGGCCAGCAGCTCCGAGGCCTCGTCCAGGGCGCCCGTCTTGTAGAGGGCGTAGCTCTTGGCCAGGGCACAGCGGCTCTCGAGCGCATCGCCTCCGGCCGCGATCACGCGCAGGGCATCGTCGTAGCGCTCGAGGCGGAGCAGGGCCGTCACCTTTGTGTGCTGCGCGGGGAGGGACTTTGGGTCGGAGGCGAGGGTGGCATCGGCGGCGGCCAGGGCCTCGGCGTGGTCATCTATGCTGGCCCGGGCGAGGAGGCTGGTCAGGCTGCTGGGGGCCATGGTGAATCTGGGTCCCGCCTGGGGGAGGTTTAATCGGTCGGTTTGAGTTGGATTGGCCTCGAAGGAGGGTGCGTGGCCAAGTCGGTGATGATGATGATGATGATGTTGGTTGCGGGATGTTTTTTTACTGTCGTGTGCTCATGGTCTTGGGAAAGATACCAGGGAGAATGAAGAAGAAGAAAATCTTTGCGTGCGTCTTCTTTCTCTCTCTCTTGTCCCCTTTCAGAGCTGTGGGAAATCCTCGAGAGGTTCAGACGTGGGGTGGTGGTGCTGTGGGAAAGGAAGGGGGGGTTGGACCTTTTCTTGGAGGGGCATCTGCCACAGTGAGGCTTCGCTGAGGAAAGAAGCTCCAGGTTGTCCGTTTGTTGGTTTTTGGTGGGGCTACCAAGCTTGCCAAAGGCCTGCCGCCGCCGCTTCGCTAACTTTTGGTGCTAAAAGGTACTGTACATAGTAATAGTACTAAGAGTATCGGCTACCCAGCTTAATAAATAGCATCATCATTGGATGAATTTGATTTCCACCAGGACATACGTTGCCCCCCCCCCTCTTTTTTCTTTTCTTTTACGTCTTCTTCTTCTTCTTCGAGATGGTTCCTAGTAGAAGGGAGGGGGAAAATTATCCAAGGCTCATTATTGTGGGTGCTCTATGGTGAAGTGTATCTGAATATCGTCCAGACCAAGTTCCTCAACTCTTCCGCCATCCCGTACCTTTTCCTCATTTATTCTTGTTTCATAAGATCAGTTCAAGAAAGGGATAAAATAAGAAGAGAGAGAGAGAGAAGTAATTTTTTAGATTTCTGGTATCAAAATTGAGGTCATTGAACAAATAAAAAATCCCCCACCCACCCATTCATTCATGCATTCATTCATTCATCATTCTTTCCAAGGTTCCCAAAGTCAACCAACACCCTCGCCATTCTATGAGTTTGTAGGACCCGAGAATGAGAGGTGGTATGCACCCACGAACATGAAAGGAAATCCTGTCATCAAATCTTCGTATCTTCGTCACGCAAAGAGAAAACCCACGGCTCACCACCTGGGCGAATGAAATGAGAAGACCCCGCGTCCTCCCTCCTCCTTCCTCCTCCTCCTCCTACTTTGGGGCTGAGACCATCCCACAAAAGACCGACACATAGTAGACGACAACAAACCACATCAGGCAGCTGCAGGCCAATCTTGTCGCAGCCTGTCGACGTGCATACTCTTCCAGTCCCCTGCCCTACCCTGCACTGTCACCCTCCGGTCTGACGCGGCCAATATTCCCGGGGCTGTCCGTCCCGGAAGGTGGCGAGTCCCGTTCAATTTCTTCCCCCCTCCTTTCCCTCTCTTTTTTTTTTTGCGTACAGAATGCCGCCATTGAGGAACAAGATTTCCCGGTATCGCAGCAAAAGTGTCGGTTCGAGGTGACATTCGAGGTGACGCTGCAAGGCAACCCAGCCTATGTGCAGATCCATCATCCAGCTGCAGGCGGCGTGTACAGTCTACTAAAGTACTGCCATGCACCATGTGTTGTGAATCGTCGGATAAGGGAGGAAGGGTGAGTGACGCCGCTGGCCTGCTTTCTCTCTCTCTCTCTCTCTCTCTCCGCCTGTCCAACTCAAGTATCAACACCCACCACCACCAAACAAGAGACACACATGCGCTGCAACCCCGGGACAGTCCTCCCCCATTTCACACCCACAACCAAAATCCTCTGCCCTCCCCCCCCTCCCCCCCTTCCCCCTCTTTTCCCCTTCTCTTTGTTTAGTTGCCCCTCCTGAACAGGCCCAAAAACTTCCTCTCCTTCACCGTCGGCTGATACGGCTTCAGCGGGTACACGACAGGCGCGCTGTAGTACTCATTCGCCCCTTCGTCCAGGTCGTCGAGGAGCGCCCGCCGCCACCTGCGGTCTGGGATCTCGCCCAGCCTCGTGCTGCCCGAGGACGCCGAGATGAGCGAGAAGCGGTTGGTCATGTTGGACAGCCGCCGTGTGAGTGGGACCCCGCCGCCGCCGCCGCTGTCCCTGCGTTCCATCGCGTCCAGGAGAGGGGTCTGGAGGGGCAGCTCTAGGCGTGGTGCGAGTGGTGGTAGTGGTGGTAGTGGTGGCAGTAGTGCATCGGTCGGTCGCCTCCGGGAGGCCGCGGTGGTGGTGGGGTTTCTTGTCTCCTCAGCCTTCTTGGCGGTGGTGGTGGCGGTGGTGGTGGCCTTGATGCTTTTCCGCTTGATAGTTTTGGCCGGCGGGGAAGTCCTCGCGCTCGAGGACGTCTTGCTTCGTGACGACCTGGCTGATGTCCCTGATGATTTGGTCGTAGAGCTTGTCGTGTTCGTCGATGACTTGGACGACCTGGACGACCTGGCGTTGGTGGTCGTCGCCGAGACGATCGAGCCCTGCGACGCCTTGCTGTCCAGCCGGTGGGAGAGCTGGTCGAACGTCTTGATCGCCTGCAGCCTCGACGAGTTGGACAGCGACGTCAGCGACTGGTAGTCCAGGGCCGGATTGGGACCCTTGCTCGCCAGCCGTACGAGGCTCTTGATGGCGGCGTTGAGCCTCTTCAGCACCTTGCCGAGCGCTGACCTCGCTTTTGCTGTGCAGTGACCACGTTTTAGTCCATGTTATCCATCTATTTTGACGCCAGCACGGTTCACTTGGTCAGGAGGGGGGGGGGGTGGGTCCTATTTTTTTTTTTCTTTTTTTTCTTACAGTCGCCCTTCTCGAAACGACTCCCAGCCACGGACACCCGTGACGAGTACGCGCTCTCAACCTTCCTCCGGTCTGTCCTTAGCGAGTGCCTCAGTAGGGCCTGCCGCTCACTGGTCTTGGTGGTCTTGCGGGTCCCATCTTGCTTCTTCTGCCGTTTGAAGGCCTTGAGCAGGGCGAGACAGTTGTCATATGTCAGGAGGAGCGCCGATACGCTCTCATCAAAGCCCATCTTTCTCTCGAATTTTGCGTCGCCTGCCAGAGCACTCACTCCTTAGCAGGCGTAAGACAACGGCGTTTTGCCTCAACCAGAAAAAAAAGGTATCAACTAATACTTGACTGAGCCCCTCACGTACTTGGACCAAGAGCTTAAGACAATTACCGTGCTGTGACTCCAGCCTTGCTGAACATTCGATTTGGAAGAAAAAAACATCACGGCTGGTCAGGGTGCGGGGCGCGTGCATGTACTGTAGTAGTAAGTAGTAATAGAGGGCGGCTGGGCGCTTAGCCGCCCACAGCTGATAGGCCCCATCCAGACTGCAGAAGTTTTGAATCATCTCAGCCAATCGACCTG
Source organism: Cryphonectria naterciae (assembly GCA_014850475.1). NCBI lineage: Eukaryota > Fungi > Ascomycota > Sordariomycetes > Diaporthales > Cryphonectriaceae > Cryphonectria > Cryphonectria naterciae. Next base: position 2,673 of record JACWST010000333.1, on the reverse strand, counting down.
CATAGGTAGGACGTTCAGGGCAGCAATAAAGGCGGCACTGGCGTATCAACAGGTATGCTCTTCGAGCAGCCCCAATAAAAAAATTAAAATAAATGATAATGGACACTTGTCCATCTTGGAGTTGAAGATTCACAATCTGAATGAATATGCTGAATATGCAGAATGGAAAGGCACGCAAGGCACAACAACAAGCACGATATGGGCCTGCGTAGTCATCTGCCAAGTACCGGCCCTCGGATGCCGATGCCCAGTATCCGAGGGCAGGATGAAACAGACGAGACGAAATAGCGGCGCCGCCAGACCACCACCCACTCGAGAATGTTGTCGAACTGAGCGCCCAGAGACAGTATGGTGTATGTGTGTGTGTGTGTGGCAAAACGTTGCTCAAGCGTGCTCATGTGCATTCCTCCCTCCCCAAGGATGAGCGGCTCAAACAGAGATCTTGCCGCAAGACTCGGGGATCTCTTCCCTCTCCGGTGATGTCCCGATGCGTGGGGGGGGGGGGCGGTGGTGGAAGAAGTTGGTGTGGGCAAAGGTGGGCTCTCAGGCGTACCGACCAGAAGGCTCGTTCCGGCCACTGAATCCATGACTGGGCTGGCGGACCCCTGACCGCCCTTGGATATACCCACTCTTGCCACACACACCACTCCACCCATCACCCACGGGGTAGTGGGTCGACATTAGGTAAAAGTTCCCGGCCCATGTCCTCCAGGCGGGATAGAGAGGGAGGGGCGAGGAGGCGAGAGTGCAACCACCGGGGGGGAGAGACAGAAAAGTATCCCAACGAGACGGGAAGCCATCGCTGCAAGGGGACGCAACCCTCCCGTCGATGGGACGTACTGCAGGACTAGGTACTGTAGGGCCGATGTCTGTCCCAGGGCTGCTGCTTTGGCTCTTCCGGGTCGGGATGGGTCACTGGTCAGACAAGACATGTGTGTACGGCACTGCGAGAACAACCCCCTTTTTTTTTCTCCCTCCGTGTTTCTTCTGCCGACTGCTCGCCCAGCCCGTCCATTTTTGCAGTAGCTGCAAGATATTGGCAAAAGTACGTCAGATGGCGGCGGCGCGTGTCGGACCCCCGAGGCAAGAAGACGACGCGATGAACGCGGCTCGTTGGTCTGGCGGCCAATAGAGATGGAACATCCGACAGCTTGGCGGTACCCAATATGCATGTCTCTGATGGCCGTGTTATCGTCCTGTCACAGTACACACTTATACACACTTATACACACTTATACACACACACACAAAAGTTGGGGGTTGTGCCTAAGCCGCTCATCTTTCTCGGCTGCTGAGAGGCTGCGATTTTCACACGAGATTAAAAAAGTCCTCTCTCTCTCTCTCTCTCTCTCTCTCTCAGCGGGCAGGGCGGCTCATCCGGATAGCGCGCGGGATGGCAAAGAAGAGTTTTGTTTCTCTGCCCTTGACCGGTCCAGTAAGCCTCTTGACCCTCGAGGAAGGACGGGAGCGAGCCGCATGATGCTTGTCCAAAAGGAATATCCAATTCTGGACATGCTGACGCGGGTCCCTGGCTCGCCTGTTCAAGGGGATCGGAAGAAGTGTTGCATTGCCGCAGGAAGTATACTGTCGAGCCGTTCAAAGTGAGCGTCATCAACACATCGTCCTCGGCTCTCTGCACGGGGTCGCAGTGAATGGGGTGTGGAGTGGAGTGCGCGTCTTGTCCTCAACGGGCAAGCCATGAGCCCATCTTGCAGCAGACCGATGAAATGGGGGAGATGTGACGGTGAAGGGGGTTGGTTGGTCACTTGCATGAGGCTCTGGGCCCCCCCCCCCCCCCCCCTTCGAGAGGAGAAAAAGCTTTCCGTGCTGCTGGGTTGGGATTCGCCCAGGCAGAGCAGAAGCAAAATAAATGATGCGCACACGCTTGCAGGTTATTATGCCGTGGTTGTACCATAGTACACAAGTGTTACTGCAGCTCCCGCGGCGGCAGAGAGTTCCAGACCTCAAGGGGTCCGTCATGGCGCGGCGAGGTCCGTGGGGGTTCCCGCGGCATTTTGAACAGGTACCCGGCCGTTCTTTTGTAGCCTGTAGCCTTTCCTCCAGGGCCGTTGGGTTCACAGCCATGGAACGGTATTACTTGGTCTTGTCTTCCGGCTTCTCCAGACTCTCCTCTCGGGCGCCCAGCAACCGGACGGGACGGTTTTTGTGACTGTGCTGGCCGTTGGTTCCCTGACATCAACAAGCTAAAACTGGCGTGATGAGGAGGCGAGCCTGGGAGCCTGGGAGCCTGACCGACAAGGTGAAGCCACCCACGTCCGGAACCGAAGCCTTGAACACTCAACATAATCTGAGACGGGCGACAGAAGTGGTGGTGGTAATGCAGTGGGCCGCAGCCGTAACCCCATGTCTGGGTGAGCAACTCTTATCTTGTCTGCCCCCACTGCCATGCGCCATGCGGGATTCTCTCTCCCACTCTTCTGCCCTCGTCATGCAGCACCATCCCCTGCGCTGTGCCTCAGCACCCCGTACAACGTGCAGCCGGTAAAAGAAAAACAAGAAGAAGAAGAAGGTGAGGGAAAATAAACCCAATGAAGCGGATATTAAGGCCTTGTGGAGACCTTTATTCTGCGCTGAGGATGTTAATAATAATAATAATAATAATAATAATAATAATAATAATAATAATAATAATAATAATAATAATAATAATAA
>JACWST010000332.1:0-33906 GCA_014850475.1 Cryphonectria naterciae | reverse complement strand
CGGGGAGTCGACCACGACCGGGGAGAGGCGGCGGGCAGGATCGAGGGGGAGGGGGGGGGGGGGGCGGGGGGGGAGGGGGGGGGGGGGGGGGGGGGGGGGGGGGGGGGGTGCGGAGAGAGACTCGCAACCATAGAGATACCACAATTCAACCCCGATCTGGGTGACCTCTAACCAACCTCGGAAGACATCTCGGGTTGTGTTTATGATGTCGTATTAAGGTGGTGCTTAATGAAATGAGTGAGGATGACAGACAGAAGGAGATGGCACATGCATTTTCATGTTGGACGCATCCATTTGCTCACAAAAGAAACAAGCGTCGTCTTACACTCTTCCCTCATGTAAGTCTCCTCCCATTCATCCCAACTCAGCCCTGTGGGACGAGGGACGGGCAACACCCGATCAGGGAGCAGCATGAAACCTGTCACCATAGCTTGAGATGATCGAATTCGGTAATGCGGAGTCTCCCCGGCTTGATCATGCCTCAGGACACTTTTGGACCCCCACGAGGACACGAGCTTTAGGGCGGAGGTGATGAATGAATTTGCAGATGAACAGAGGAGATCATGGTAGGAACCCACATGAAAGAGCCATTTGAAAGAAAACCCTCTCAATTTTCAATTTTGTTCACTCTCAGACTGAGGGAAAGCATATCAATACTATCTTTGTATTCAATGGGCCTTTAAAAGTCACTAGACACGCCGCGCAATGCAAAAGAATCATGATATCTTCAGATGGTTTGGACCCTATTTTTACTTGCCTTCGGCCCTCTCATGACTATCTCCTCGTCAGTTCCGTCCCCCCGGGTTGTGTGCGCAGTGTTGAGCCGCCATCGCTAGCTAGCCCAACCAGCAAAGAAACTACTTCATCCTCTTCCTGATTTGCAAGGTGGACGGCAGGGTTGCCCCAAGGCTGTCCGACGCGTCATCTCCCTTCTCCTTCTTCTTCTCCTCCCTTCTTCTGTCGGATGTCATGGCGCCGGGTAGCCCCAAGGCGGCAGATGAGACACCACCCCGCGAGATATGTGGCTCGGCAGAGGGTCCGTGGACTTGATGGTTTCGAAGATGTACTTGCAGTGTCTGAGGGCGATGTGCTTCTTCCATAATTACTCTGTAGTCTATGTGCAGATCGCCTGCGCTGCTGTGCGCACAAGGCTGCAAACAGACAAGTGTCTTTGACAGCTCCAAAAAACAAAACAAAAAAATCCCCGTCTCAGATGAATTGTTCATGAGGTATACTGAGATATACTGCATTTTGGCCTTCTCGAGTGTGTCCATGGCTGGTAAGCATCCGTCTATAAGCCCTCTCGCTCCGGGTTTGGTCATAGCGGGCAGTTGTTATATGCAGTCTCGACGTGTTTGAAAAGGGCAAAAGGGAAGACGCGGTGGACTGAGAGGTCAGCGCCGCCCTGCCCTGGTCTTGTAGCCCGCACGTGTATTTCAGTCGACAGGTAAAAGCATCTAGGTGACAGGCACAGGCGCTGCGCCGCCATGCAGCAGGCAGTGAGAGCCCAATGAGAACGCACCTCTTGAGAGCGTTTATTCTCCCTGAAGGCTGTTTAGTGGTTCCGGTAGCAGCAGGCATCAAGGAGAACTCGCATATTCGCCGGCTAGCTATGGGAGAATGAGCTTGTTTGGACGTAGATAGAGTTTGAGCGAAATGGTATACCGGCCTTTGCAAGAGTGAGTCGGGGAGAAGAGAGGGGGGAAAAAGAAGCCCGCGATGTGATTTGGGTAAACCCTTGATATCTCTATATCCAAAGCTTCGAGCAAAAAAGAAAAGAAAAGAAAGAGTCGATGTGATGCCATGTCCAGGTCAGTCCAATGAAAATGAAGCCGCTCTGTAATTAATCTGCCGCAAATACGTAGACAGTCCTTGCTGTCTGTCTGTCTGTCTCTTTGTCTGTCATTGATTTTACCTTTCCTAGTTTATATGACCGTTCAGCCGCCCTTCAGGAAACCCAGTGTTTTCTTCTTTAAATCTGACGTGCTGCTGGTCGCCGCCCCTGGTCCGGGCTCGACGGCTTTGCTTCGTTGATAGAGTGCCTGTGTGAATGAAAACATAAAAGTCAGCCTACTAGAGCACTTCCCCCCAAAAAAAACCAATAATTCATCATAGTGGCAAAACCAAGCAGCGAGAACACTTACATCCTCATCCAACTCCATCCGACAGTCCAATATCAGGTCCCTACATATCTGGTGCTGCCTGCTCAGGTCTTTGTAGGGCGCCCCCTGACTTTTCATGATGGGCAGCAGGATCTCGCCCAAGATCTCGAACTTCTTCCAGTTGATCCGGTCGCCATTCGGCCCCACAAACGTCTTGTTCCCTTCCTCCGCGGCCGTCAGGTCTTTGCGGTGCAGCGCCATGTATGGGATGCGCGGCAGCGGGCTGTTCTCCCAGGCAAGGCGGTACGCAAACGACGACTTGGCCTGCAGCATGAGCTTCTCGGCGCTCTGGTACTGCTTCCAGACCTCGGGACGGACCCCAGCCATCGTGGCGCGCAGGCGCGCGATGTTGGCGTTCTGGAGGCCCGCCACGATCGCACCCAGCCCGTTGTAGTTGTTTAGCTTCCGTAGCTTGTGCGCGATGATCATAAACTTCTCGAGGCACGGTGCCCGGTGCTTGGCCTTGTCGCGGATCAGGATCATATTCTGTACCCACTTGGCCACGTGGTTGAAGTGCGAGATCAGGCGGTTGGCGTTCTTGAGCGACCGGCACTTTTCCTTCTCCGCCGACGACAGGCTGACGTGCCGCACCCAGTCGCGGATCCGCACGCTGCTGAACATGATCCAGTCGATGCGCGTGATCTCCTCGGCGAGCTCGTCCGCGCTGAGGTCCATGAAGATGTGATAGCGCACCTTGCTGAGCGGCAAGGTGGCCTGTGGCACCATTGTCGCCGCCTCCCGCTCGTAGTCCTCGTACGTGAAGTACTGGTAATTCGTTTCACCCGTCCCGAGATCTCGTTCCCCGTGGGACGAAAGCTCGGACACGGCTGACGGCCGACGCACCTCAGCCGATTCTGCCGGGTCCCGTATCTTGAGGGAATCCATCGACCCGCCCAGATTCACTTCCAGCTCCTTGGACTCTGCGGCAGCCTCCGCACCTTCGTCCTCTGCCGGTGGGTCGTCAGCGTGTGCCCACCCGGTGTCGTCGTCCTCGGTCACAAAGTTCTCCAGCTGCGCCCTCATCATGCTGGCGGCTGCGAGGAAGGCCGGCTCGGTCGCCAGGTGTGCTATGAAGCGCTCGAGCGTCTTCTTCGTCTGGGGCCGGGCAAAGTCGCCGGGGTAGAGGGAAACCCATCTGGCCACCACCTCGATGATGCGCATCTGCGTGCCCTTCTTGATGAGATAGTGTGCTGTCTTGTCGTCTTTGGCGCGCTCCAGCCTGGCGAGGATGGCCGAGAACAAGCTTCCAGGTGGGGCAAATTTGCGATAAAGACAGAGGAAGACGTCTGCAAAGTTCTGGTCTGCCCTCGTCATCCGTGGCGCGAGGAGTCTGTCGACCAGGTCATCAAAGGTGACGCCCGTCGTCTTGGCCTGTCGCTCCATAAAGTTCTCATCGCTCCGCTGCAGTATCGGCAGGTCTTCTGTCATCGACGTGCGGAAGGAGTCGACGTCTGATTCATCCATCTCATTAAAAGGGTCTCCAATATCTAATCGCACGCCCGACTGCCGGAGCTGGGTCGACACCGGCGGGTTCAAGACCTCATCCCCAAGATTGCCTCCTGAAAAGGCGCGTGGCGGGCGTGCTGTCGAGGTCCTGTAATAGTTGTCATTCGAGCTAGAGGAGAAACCCTTGAGCACCGACAGGTCAGAGCTTGCCCTGCTGTGCTTGCTGTGCTGGGATTCGGGGCGGCCATTGTTTAGCGGGTCTGTTAAAGGCTCTAAATTTGCGGCTGAAGCAGCGCGCCTACGCTGGCTGGCGGCGTCCGACCTGTCAACCCCTGGATAAACAAAAAAATATGGTGTTAGCTACGAGTTGGACTCGAGGTGCGTCTCGTAAAAAGTATTGCCCCCTCCCTCAACATGTGACTCGTCCTCAACCTATAGAATCCATCTCCAAGGACACACACGCCTTGCAAGCAGGGCGAGCAGTATCGCGAACTTGCTTCGGTTGACAAGTGCTCTGGATCTCTGTCTGGGCTGGAAGACTGGGGCGGGGACGTGTGTACCTTTTCGATGACTACCAACGACTGCTCGCAACATAGCCTGTAGACACTCTCTCTGGCTGTTTGGTGAGGTCGCAGAAGTGCAGAAACTGGCCATCACGGAGGGGAAGGCGGCGGAGACGTTGGCGGTGTCGAGCTCGCGGATATCATCGGGGGCATCGCACTTGGTCGCGACAAGGAAGGAGGTATAGTTGCTGACGGAAAGAGAAGCTATTGGAAAGAAGAAAGAAAGAATCAGCAACCACACGCACAAGATATAGATGAAAGAATGGGAGGAGAGAGAGAGAGAGAGGCTCTTGACCCACAGAAAGTCTGGGGCAGCAACTTGATGCTCTCCTTGCTCGTCACGTCGTATAGGACCACGGTGCCGTCGACCCTTGGGGTCATCTGGCCATTGGCCTGCCTGGGCCAGCGAATCGGCTCGTTCATCTCGAGGTCGAAAGCCTCCAGGTCCACCTCGAAGGTGTGGACCGTGTGTTGGGTGCCATCGGCCTCGGTCCAGTTAAAGGTGATGAGGCTGTTGGTGGGCGGCTGTGGCAGCTTAAGCGCCCGCTGCATGAAGGCCGACTTGCCCACCCCATTGGCTCCTATGACTGCGAGGTTGATGGTCTCCATGGTATTGGACGTGATGACGCTGTTGCGCAGGAAGAACGGCGGCGTCTTTATGAAAAGTGTCACGACAGGGTTGGTCAGTCAGCCTATAGTCTAAGCCTCTTCTCCCGTGTGCGTGTGTGTGTGTGTGTGTGTGTGTATGTGTGTGTCTTGTGTGTTTCTGTGTGCGCATATGTGCCCTAGACCGACCACTTATTATATGCGCCCCTCTCTCCCCTGGCCTGCCTGAAGGACAGGAGAAGAGAGCAGTAGCAGGCCGTCCTTTTTCTTTTTTGTTGGGACCTGTGAATCTGTGCGTGCGTGTATATGTGTATGTGGGTGTGGGTGTGGGTGTGGGTGTATGTGTGCGCATGTGTATAAAGGCTAAAAGCGTACCCCTGATGTCGCGTTCATCAGCGAGTCTCTGCGAGGAGGCCAGGGCTGCAGCGCAGTCCCATGGCGCGTCGGGATCGGGTGAGGGCAGGTGAAGCTCCGGGGTAGGCCTCGCGCGTCGAGGTGTCGGCGGAGGAAGGGATCGTAGGCAGCGGAGAGGACAGGGCCCAGGGAGGAGGAGGAATCGGCCTCGTCCTGAGGCGGCGTCGTCGGCAGAGGCGGAGGACAAGGAGGAGAAGGAGGAGGAGGAGGAGGAGCAGCGAGGGTCGTTTGTGGGTCCTCGGGTATCGTGACGAAGGATGAGGAAGGATTGGGCTCAAGAACCCTCCGGTGGGGAGGACGGCGGTTGGCGGCAGGGCTGACGCACGTGGAGGCTGATGATAAGATGTTATCATAAACATGCTGGTCTTTGGTCTGGGGTTTGGATTGAGTTCTAAAGAATGCCATGACATGTACTGCTTGTATACATGGGGGATTATTGCCAGATGCGCCTGTAGAAGTCGTAGCACCAGCACCAGCAACAGCAGCACCAGCAGGGGCAGTGGCAGCGTAGCTTTGGGGGGGGGGGGGAGGATATAAATATATATTTATATACATATATTTACATCTACAGATCATGGCATGGCACGAACAGAGGAAGGGAGGGGAGTTTGTTTTTTTTTTGGGGGGGGGGGGGGGGGGGGAGAAGAGAGAAGTATTGAGGGTACGTACATACACAAGAAAGAAAAACCTCACACAGTGCATGCATGCTACATGCAACCCCAAATAGAAGAACACTCACACACTTGTATGTGTGTAGAATGTGTGTGCCGGGTCAATTAACCCCTATCAGAAACTTGCGAGGTGGATCTTGTTTCGTTAGAAATCTTTCTTTGGAAGAAGAAAACCACCCCCCCTCCCCCCTGAGAGGACATGTCCTGTCATTTCCCCTGCCCTGGCACGGCAGCCGTGGCATCACCCCACCCCCGGTTCCCCTGAGACCTGCTGCTGCTGCTACTTGCTGCTACTTGCTGCTGCTGCTGCTGCTACGAGGGATCTCGCTACCGCGGGTGTTTGCTGGTAAGGCTGGGGGGTAATACTCAATCCACTGGATAGAGAGAGAGAGGAAGTGGAAATTTGCTGCTTGTTCCCTCTCTATTTATTCATCAGATACGATAGATGTTCCCGTCTCGAAAGGTGCTGAAACAGGACACCCCGAGGGGGGGGGGGATTGGGTTCACCCAGAGAAGAATGCTGCCCACCTGGACGGCGGTTAGGTGACGAAGAAGAAGGGGGGGGGGAGAGAGAGTAGAGAAAGAGATATGGTGTTTGTGGTGATTGATGGGTGTGGCTGCCAGTGACCAGAAAAACAACAACAAAAAAAAGACTTTTTTTTTTTTGCCGACACACCGCCACGGCGCATTCGGAATACCTGGGTTAAATGGTATTTTCGGATATGAGGGCCAGCGCCACAACCGCAAAGTCTCCGTGCTATTCTGACCGATGTCATGAACCCGGAGTTTACGGTAGGATATACAATAGTACTACCGTAATATGTAATAAATAAATAAACAAAAAAAAAAAAAGAAGTACGTACCAAAGTAATTACTGCCCTTGGATAAGAATGTGTCCAACGTTGCGCAAACGGGTGCCTATCAATCGTATTCGGCTGGACACTGTACGTATCGTCCTCCTCCTTCCATCCCTTTCCCCTCTTCGTCACTTCACCCTTCTTCTGTTCTGTCCCTTTTCTCTTTCTCTTTCGGTCTCGTGTTCTGCATTGCGAGAGACGAGGAGAAAGGAAGAGAGAGAGAGGGGGAGGGGGAGATAGGAGAGAGGAGCCCTACTACGGTGGCAACCCTCCGAAGGAAACCCCCCCCCCCCCAAAAAAAAGCCCTTTCATTTTTGTGGTACCCGAAAAGATCGCACTGTGACCGAAACGCGCCTGTGTCATCTCGATGAGATGAAAATGACGAAATACGAGATGAATCCTGCTGCCCCAAACGCGCTGTAGTAGTATCCTCCTCCTCCTCTTCACCGGCCGGCCGTGAAGATCCTTTTCATCTTGTCCAATACTGTGTTATAGTCTGTGTGTATGTGCCCATTACTCACTACCCCCCCCCCCCAAAAACAATAACCACGTACCGTAGTTGGCATAGTTGAGCCCACACAAGCCCATCAACAGGGCAACCAGGAAAAGACCAAAGAAAAGAAGAAAGAAAAAAAGAAGAAAAAAGCTTGCTCGTCTGCCCCCCTCGGAGTCAGTCTCCTGATCAAGAATAGCCTTCCGCGCTAGACACTTTGACGCTCGACGTACTATCCCATTAGTAGTACAACTGTACACACTCATCGTACTCGGTACTCCGCACCGCCGCTCTTTTGCAGCTCTGTCGTGTGCACATATCGTAAAGGTGGCCTCACCGTTGCTGCTGAGAGGAGCCAATGATCACCCGAGAACTTGTTGATTTGCAAGCGCGTGCCCGCCCTCCCGCTGGCTCCGGCGGTCCTTTGGGGAAAAAAAAAAAAAAAAAGGGGGGGGGGGGGAGGAGAGGGGGGGGGGGGGGGGTCTTTTTAGTCTTGGTGTTCTGCTGCCGTCACAGGAGAAGCATCGGGAGGGGGCAGGGAACAAACTTCGAGCATATATGCAGGGTGTCCAACTTCCGCTGCAAGCTTCTGCATTTTTGATGCGATGCGACCTACCAGCTTGGCCAAAGGGGCACCGATCCCGTCGCCTGGTTGGCTCGTAAGGTACCGTTCAGGCGTGGGGACCGACGGCTGCGCGTATGCAGAGCGTGTGTATGTTTCGTGTCCTTCGTTTTTCTTTCTGCTTCCTCAAGAGGTCTGTCTCGTGGGGGGGCCATCCTTTCTGCTGCGGCTTGCTGTCCTCCGTGAGCGACCAGTCTGATCTGACCTAGTCTCCACCCCACCCTCCGCCCACAATCCGACGAGAGAGAGAGAGAGTGTGTATGTGTGTGAGATGAGATGAGGCGTCCTGCACTTGATGGCACGCTCTCTGATGTGACGTGCACTTTTGATGAACCAGAAGGAACCTTCCGTCGGCGACCTCTACGCTTTGAGTACAATCCGTCATCACCCGTCATCACCCATCATGCACTCTCGCGCTGTCCGAGAAGAGCCTTGACGTATAGCGCCGTGGGTCATGTCACCGCTTTGGCTCGATGCGCCGAGAGAGGGCTCCGTAAGGGATGTAGGTACCATACTTTCTCTTTCCCACCACCTGCTGAGTGGTCTACAACCCACACACCCCATAGTTAGTACCACCGAAACTCCCGTACGCCACATCCTGTTTTGCTTCTGGGAAAATATACTCTGAGCTACTGGGGGGCCGAAAAGGAACCGCATCCGAGCTCGTGATGAAGCTCGAGGAATTGGGGGGGGGAAGGAGGGGGAGAGGCAGAACAAACATGACTCGGCCGATGAGGAGATACTGTGGTACTAATGCTTCTTGAATTGACAACCTTTGTGGAGTAGAGGTCTAGCTTGGGCGTTGATGGAAGCCTGACGGGCCCTGCGCGGCGCGACTCGTCCGTGTCGTTTGCGCTACCAGTCCTGAGTACCGTAGCCTCATTCTTTCCTTCGCTGGTCGAAGAATGGGACTTTTCAGCCAGACAAGCACATACCAGTTAGTATAGGCGGAATGTACATCGAAGGCTGCGGTGGTCCGAGATTGACTCTGTCGAGGGGCTTTCCGAGGCTCTTCGTATGGCCGACCTAGGCATGCGGCCGTTGGACCCGGAGCTGGGGGTTTAACGTGATGCTAAAAGCACATCCGTAGGCGGCATGCAGGTGCCTGCAGAATTAGATGGTGTGCTATGCTAGGTTGTGCTGCACAGAAGGGTGATGGTGCTCCCGTCCTGTCCAATCCTTGGTAGGCCTCTTGTCTGTACACCTTTACCCTGAAGCCATCAGCTCTTTTCCCCTTCCTCTCAATCAAGGTGTCGCACCATATGGCGCACACAGCAGCAGACTAGCCCCCAGGATATCGCACCCAGGTTTGGACTACACCTGGGGTTCGCACTACGCTTCGACTCTCCGAGATGATCTACCACCAGTGAGTGAGTGGGCTTAAGAGGGCGGACCTGTGGCCCTGTTGCCAAGGAGTGCCAGGGTCGCAGAATCAACAAGGCCGGCCCTGCGACCTGCTGTCAACTGCCGTCCTGGGGGTGGGACAACAAACCCTGCAGCCGCTGTGCATGACCAACCATCGTCAGCACGGGAGGAGGCCAGGCTTCGAGGGTGGGAACTCAATCGTATAATGTGGTGGTGGTGGTGGTGGTGGTGTTGGGCAGTTGTTAGGCCCAACCTACTCAGGCCATCCATCATCTGCCAGCAAATGGAGGCGTTCTTGCGCTGAAGCCCATCCTAGCAGCGTTATTTGATACAAACAGGCGCTTTTGATGCGAGAGAAGAGAGTGTGATATCCGCAGGTTCTAGTGCTGGACACAATTATAATCGATGTAATAGAGAAGGGGGCGGAGGAAAGAAAAATGGTGTAGGACTTGGTAGTGCCCTCTTGTATGTGCAGGAACCGTGAGAAGGTCGCCGCCTCTTTTTTTTTTTTATTTGGTACATCAAGGGTGGTGTAAGATCAGGCTAGGATCGTACTGTAAAATCTGCAGCCACTGGCCCGCAGCGAGATCTGTGGCAGGTCCCGCACCAGCTGCTGCGGAGCGAACAACTATCGTGGAGTCAGGCCGGGATACGAAATACCCTCCCTGCCTGGTCCTATGCTCACCAGGATCCGGGCTGGGGGTAGAGAGAGGGGGGGAGGGGGCATGATCCATTCCCTTTAACGACAACAGACCTTGGTCTAGAGGATGAATCACCTCTCTCTCTCACCCTCTTCCTCTGGAGGGATGGCTGGCTGGCGAGTCCTCCCAAGACGTATTGAACTTGCAGCCTGACGCTGGGCCAGCACGGAGAGGGCGGGAAAAGGGGTGGGGAGGGGTTGGATTTGGGGGCCGAAGCCACACAAAGCTGTCTACATCTGAGTGGCGGTCACGTAGCTTGAGATCTCAGTACAGAGAGAGACGGTCAGAGCAGACCAGCTGGTTGAGGGTTCCTCCGGCCTGCGAGACAGGCGTTGACATGTGCTGCAAATCATGGCGCCTGAAGGTGCTGGCGGCGCCTCGTCGGCGAACCGTCTGAAGGGGGACACCAAAAGCCGATGACGGTCTCAGTCGAGTACTGTAGGAGGGTACGAGGGAGTGAGTCTTAAGTGTGTGTATGTATGTACATTTTAAGTGATCCTGGAAACGCAGACTACAGTTCATGTCGACTTGGAATACCTACTGAGTAGTACAGTATACTACATGCATGGGTTGATAGCGTCGAGGTCATCTCAGTGGGAAAAGTCAGGGGCCCCTGAAGCGATAGGGCGGCGAGGAGGAACCTCACAGGCACAAGGGTGTGGGGTGGCAGGGGACTCACCCTCACCCTCCCCCCATCCCCCCAGCCAGGGAAGCACCACACCTTGTTCTGCGGTTCGGTGATCGTACTGTAGTATCTGTGTACGTACTATGATGGGTGTGTGCGGGAAGACCTCCCTGGGGGGCCTTGACGGCTGACAGCTGGGGCCGGCGTGCCTGGCGTGCCGTGCTTCCCTGTCGACGACCCAGACGGTCGGTATCGTGAGCGGGTGTGAGACCCCTGCCGGACAGGCACCGTTGTTCGTGAGACGAGGACGGCGTGGTGGAGGAGCGAGTGAGTGAGTGACAGAAACCAACATCACCTTCTGGCCTCGGTTGTGCGAGGTCGACTGGTATCGCTCTGGCACGACCACCCACGCCTGATAGGACAGGATGGGGAAGAGGTGCGTGAGCTCGAGGTGTGGAGAAAGCTGCACCCAGCCACCTTTCTAGATCCAAACCGCCAAGGACTAGTGGTCCAAGGAGAGAGGGCGAGAGAAAGAGAGAGAACCATCCTCCATTCATTGGTATTTTGCTGCAGTGTAGTAGCAGCAGACCCGTGAGAAGATCAGCCGTCCCTCCCTTGCAAAAGGGCAAGGCTTCCAGAAGCCTGCAACCCAGTAGTAGAGGCCACCCGCTGCGACGGTGGAAGCGACAGCGACCCTGTGATCGGTACCTGCAGCTTGTCGTAGTGCATCTCGACAAGGACCCCTCCAGCCGTGCCGTTCCCAAGAGGGCTGCGTATGATCGAGCCCGTAGTTCTGTCGATCCGCGTCGTACCGTAACAGACAGTCGAGTACAGCAACCGTATATCATCCATCCGAGTTGAGGGAGGGAGAGAGAGAGAGAGAGACAGAGAGCTGGTAGGCGACATATTCCTTGTGTCTAGCACGGGCACGCTTTGATCTCAAGGCACCTCGGCGCAAAGATGTAACGACCGACGCCAGAGATGCTGACGGTACTGTGGTCATTGGGTACCTTTGGTGGGGACGCAATCCCACCACATACCATAGGAGATACTGTACCTGTGACTGTGAGTAGTCACATAGTGCTACACATAGTACCATAGCACCAGATGGCCATGATGGACAAAGTGCAACCTGCGATCTACCTTGCCACCACCTGGAGGAGGATGATCAGATGGTAGCCGCCTCACTGACCTTTGGCCCTCGCGCCAACAAGCAAGACTGCAAGTCCCCGCTTTCGAGATGCTGATACTGGCGAGTTCAGAGATTCGTTCCACCAGAGAGCCACCTCGGTGGAGCTGTTCGAGACCTCAGTCGTTGGGGCCAGGCTCCAGTGATCTCCCTCTTGGCGTAGTTTGTATGGTGCCATCATGCCATACCACAGTAGTTGCTACCATGCCCTATCATTACGGCAGTCGTCCTGCCTACAGCGCAACCTGTTGTAGCACAGTCATCCAGGTACTGCATTAGCCCACTTCCTGCTGTTGACCCATACGGATCGTTGTGACGGAGCTAGTGGAGTTCAGGACGGGGCAAATGAGCCGAAGAAGAAATCAAGAATAAGAAGACAAGATTTGAAGGAAGGGAAGAAACAAGTGGGACCAAAATATCTTCAGGTAGCGTCTTCGAGAAAGATGAAGGACCCCCACCTTTTATTTTTAATTTTTCCCCCCAAGCGCTATGTAATAGTAATTATATTGAGGTAGGTGCCATGGAAGGGAGATGAGCTAGCAAGAGCAGAAGGTGTACCTGCTTGGTTCGTACCTGCTCCTACTAGACCGAACTGTGGTACTGTTGCTGCTCCTTAGCGCGCATAGTACTCTGATACTGTGACACTGTGATAGCTCAACAGCGCACTGACCTTGACTGACTGAGTAACTGGATGGGGCGGTGAAAACCCTGCTAAGATTTGATCTTGCCACCCCTGTCTGCGCCACTGTCGTATCCCTGTGACAAGACAGAAAAAAACGCGCGCACACCAGAAGTCAAGTCCAGGGGGGGAGGGGTCACCCCTAGTTCCCAGCTCAGCTCACACCCCCCCCATCCCCAGCGTCACAAATCCTAGTCCCGTCCTTCCCCCGGTTCCTACCAGGCCCTCCCACCTGCATTCGCAGAATTTCATCAACCTGCCTCTGAAATTTCTACCATCACCACCCCCTTCTCCTGTTATTTGTCGTAAAAAAAACCCAAAACCCAGAAACTCTTTGACCTCATTCTCTTTTTGACTTGTTCACCGCTCACCGCCATCGAGGATCGACAGCAAATACTACCACGAAAGGCCTCGAGCAGGGTTCTTGACTGTTGTGAGCTTTCGACCGCGCAAGGTTAGTCAGGCACCATTCACCATTCACCGTCCAGCAGTCCCTGTCCTGTGCCCTGGCCCTGGCCCTACCTGGCCCTGGCCTGCCCCAGCTCCAGTACCTTGTCCCCTGTCTGTCCCTTCCCGAGGCCCTGGGCCCCGTCGCGGTCGCGTCTCTGGTCCGGCTTCACCACCATCGCGACGGCTTCATCAATACTGCCATCAAGCGGCGCGGCACGGCATGAACAGATCTCAGAAGAGGACTTCTACATGACCTAGACGGAAGACGAGAGAAGGGCGACCGCCAACACCATATTGCCCTCAACACCCCTCCCCCCCCCCCACAATCCCCCCCGGCGCCCCTCCCTTCGACAAGAAGCTCAGCGGTGCGCCCTCTGGATATTACAACCACCACCAGCCTGCCAGCCTGCCAGCCGGAGTTCTCGTCCCATAGTCGCGTCGAGCTTTGCCTTGGTTGCCCTAACCGACACATCTATCCCCCAACTCTGCGCCGACACCTCGAGCCCTTTCTTGCTCACCGGGGCTTGGAGCTCCGACGTTGAAATCTGTCAATCTTTAGCCTGGACTGCACTGACTTTCGCGTGTGTTCAACCGTCTCCAGGAACACTCTAGCACGATCACAACGGCTCCGGACCACGATTACCCCTGTCGCCCAAGACTTGGTCGTGTAGTTTCACTGTCGAACGTCGACTTTCCTCGACTTCGACATCTTCCCTCTATCAAGCACATTCGCAATAGTCACCTCGCATTTCGACCAGACAATCCGAGTTGGGGGCCTCGGCCAAGAGCGTAAAAAAAAAAATTTTTAAAAAAAAAAATACAATCATCGCCTCTCTGTGCCACCACCACTGCGTTGTCGAAGGGGTCGCCGAAGAAGCATATTGAGGCTACTGCTCGATAACCAGCCCCAATTCTTCGACCTGTCGTACGTCAGACCTGAGAGGGAGGGAAAGAAAAAGGAAGGAGGAAAAAAGTGAAGAATAACCAAATCAAGGCAGAGGAAGACGCAAAGAAAGCCACAATCTTCCGGGCGGCGTGTCCCACGGGCCTCGTACACGCGACCACAAAGACTTCATCCAGGCTCTCAAGTTATACCTTGGCAGCACTGGAGACTACATATTTCCCTGCGCCTCTACTGAGCAGACCTGCTCTTCTCTACCCGACAACACTACATTCATTCACTCCTCTTGATCTGCGACATTTCGCCTGATTCTTCCGTGTCTGACTGATCTGGTGCGGATTACGAGTACGAGTCCTGCCACCTCTTCGCCCGCGCAATCCAACAAAGACCGACGAGCGTGTCTCTTTCATATTTTTTTTTCTGTTCGTCACCCACAACTTGACAGACAAGCAAGGTACGGCTCTTCTCCCTCCTCTCATCATGTCCCCCTTTTCTATCTGCTGCTGTTTCGTTCTTATTCCTGCCTCGCCCATCTCCAATACCTTTTTTCCCCTACGCACAGGGACGTGTGTACTATGTACGAGACGCCCTTCCCTCGACCCCTGTCAGCATGCCCTGGTCGGGTGTTCATAACCGTTCTCCAGTCACACTCCGCAATATTCCATCCTTTTTGTCAGCTCGTGGCCAGGGGTGTCGCATGTGAGCTCCCGCCACTGTGAAAAGCAGCTCAAGCTTCTCACGCAGATTATGGTTCGGCGCGCACCACCGGTCACCCCAGGCCCCCCCCCCTCCTTAATAACATTGCCTCCAAGCGGGCGCCGTGGCGGCCCACCTGGCAAGCCACCTGGGAGGAGGTCTTCTACCCAAAGTCTCGTTCCCCTATCATTACGCCGAGTACCCGTTCTTGTGAACAAAGTACTATACACGGTACTTTTCTTCCTCCGAGGTGGCCAACCCGAATCCTTCATCAGCCTTCAGGCTGCCGCCCAGATTCTACAAGAGTGCCTCCGTCCCCACCACTTCAAGTGTCGTTTCCCATCCCCCGTCCAGGGCTAGACAGACGTTCCTTGTCTTTTCAACCTTTCCACCCCCCGGACTTGCGTCATCCTAAAATCTGTCTGTCCACCTACCTTTTACCAGCTTACCTGGCACCTACCCAGCTACCCCATACTGGCACTGCACATGCCAGTTCCTCTACTAGTATAAGGGTCTGTTCTGCCCCCCTGCCCATGTCCTGCTGGCCCCGGGCATGCGACCCATGTCTTTGCAGTCCCTGCCCACCACCGCCCGCCCCCCCCAGGCCGAACATTTTGTTCTTGCACGCTGCTGTACCGACTACGTCAGAGTCGTCTTCATTTCTTCTCGAATTTTGATTTTATTTTAACTTATATCTTCTTTGACTGAAGCATCATTGCTGACGGGGTGTTCGACAGAGAAGGATCAAGTATTCTGACCGCCTCAGCGTCCACAGAGCAGACAGCACCGACACGACATCTCGAGAAGGTCTTGAGCTGTATTACTCTGCCCCTGCGCGGCTCGTCCCGTGACCTCCTGTCTGCGTTGTCCACCTCGCTAGGGTGTCACCCTGTCGTCTGTCGTCGAGGTTCTCCAGGCCTACTATCACGTGGCCGCCGGGCTTGGGTTTTTGACCAGCTACCCCGACTGTTCGGTTCAGCGCCAGACTTCGCTCGCGACCATCCACGCCGTGCTGGGAATCCCTGCACAACATCTGTATCATTCATTGAATAAAATCTGCAGGTATGTACGGTGGTAGTACCTGTCACCAGAATCCCAATGCAAGGCCGGCCGGTCGCTGCACGCAGTGTTCAAGGACATGCCATGATTCCCCAAGGCCTGTGCAGGGTGCGAATTCTGTGGCCTACCTTGCGCGCTATTCGGGTCGTAGAGCCATGCAGCCTTGTTTGTCCCGCGGCGCCTATACTGAAAACTACGGTTAGCTGACTTGGTAGTTGCAGACACTTCTCGATCAGCCTTTGGAGTCGTATCTCTCTTGGTCTCACCACCCAGAGCCACCAACACAAACATCCGTAAGTCTAGTGCCTCGGCCAGGTGGCCTCACTTTCCGCCCCAGTCCCTTGTTCGCGGCCTCGCTTCGCGTCTTGATCCTCGGGCGCGTGGGCACAGAATTTGCCGTATCAGGCGTGGCTGGCTCAAGCTAAATGGCTGCGACGGCCGAATGCCACATCTGACCCAATGCAGTCGGCTTTCGAAAGCGGACGGCTTACCCACGATGCGGCCACAACAAAGATGCGCCGCTTCCGTCCTATCATGATGGATGGCACCTCTGCGAGGCTGGTAGCAAGTGACTAACACGCCCTTCCTGAACAGATCGATTGTCCAGCTGTAGCCGTTGATATTGTCGCCTGTCGTTCTCTATGGTATTCGCAATGGCTCAACACCGGCAGGCTGCCTTTAAGGAGGAGCACTCTCCGGCTGATGCGGTAAGCTTCCTCTCTCTCATCTTGTGATTTTCTCATGATGAATGCCTCCCCCCCCCCTTTTGCCCCCTTACTGGGCCCTTTTACTTCCCTCCTCCAACCTTTTTCTGAAGCCATCCCGAGGGTGTTAAGTAGCCGGTAGTTCCGGGCTGCTTGGGCCAGTCTTTCTCAATCCACCGTCTCTCAAATGTCGTGAGGTTGAAAAGAGAGACACACACATACGTACGTACGTGTTGCTTGGATTCATCTCAGCCTCCACATGCATGTCCACACACATCCTAGGACCCCTGCTGCCTATGGCATGATGGCCATCGAATGCCAGGCTGTCGTGTGGAATCTGGATTGTTTCTAGAAGACGGGGTTGCGGGTCGACAGGCCTGACCGGGACCGGAATTGGGCAGTGTGCGTCCTGTGGGTGTGGTAGGGGAGACGCCTGTTTCAGCCGGGGGGCATGCTGGCTGCATCCGACAAGGGCCTGCTAGTGCAACCCCAGGAAAAAAAACCTTGGTCGTGGTCGAGACTTGGGGCCTCCCCTGCTAGCACTGTAGCGTGGTACCGTGTACTCTGGAATTGGCACGAGCCAAGCTGGCCGTGAGGTACGGGCAACGAGCGCATGGCACAGAAAGCTTCGACGCGTCATGCACTTGATGTTCCGTGCCTGAACATCCCCCCTCCCATAATCTTGTTTCTGGATCTTCCGTTTTCCGTGGCGCCGTTATTTTTATGATTAGGATACGACACTGCACGCGCGCACACACACACATACACACATATTGCGTCCGTTCCCGGGTGGTTAGTCAGAATCCAGAAGAGGGAGGGAAGAAGAAGAGAGAGATAACCTTGAGAGCTTGCGCGAGGGCCAAGCGCGCTCACACCCCCCCCCCCCTTCTTTCACTACTCATGAAGAGGAGGAGGGTCGTCAGTCCACCGCGCCTCGACTAGAGCGCCTCGGCAGATCACATTGGCGCCTCTGGCGGGACTAGACAAGCACCAGGAAAGGGAAGGAAAAGAAGAAGAAGAAGACCCGTTTTGCCGCGTCGAGTTGACCGCGATGCATACCTGCAGGAGGGCAGGGGTTCCTCTCTCTCTCTCGCTCCCTCTCTTCACTGGTCTGGCCCCTACACCGCAGCTGTTCCTGGGATCTCCTCGCGCCACCGCCGTCATGTGACCGAGACCAGTCAAGTGCTGTGTCGACGTGACAAACTGTGGACCCCCTTTCCCCCCTCTCCACCCCCCTTCGTCGAGAGGGCTCGGAGGAAGAAGTGGAAGCAGAGCAGAGAAGCAGAGTTGCTTGGCCGGGAAGCGTGCCGCCATGGCCCCCGGTTACAGCCTAGGGGGACATGCTCTCACACTTCCGCGGGTCCCCCGTCGCAGAGCCGTTGTATTCGAGACAAGGTGGATCAGGGCACTGCATGCGACTTATCGCGGGCTGCAGTGCGTCTCGCAGGGGCTAGGGGCAGATTGACCAGGACACCCTCGCCACACCGCTGTTCCTCCTACCCCCTCCCTAGCCTCACCAATTGATCCTGCCTCAGCCCCGGCCTCCGCTGCAGATTTGGGACTAGCTGCTCTCATCCTGACCAACCCTTCCTACCCGACTGTACCGTCCACTGCGCTTCGTTGCATTAGCCCCACATGGTGCGCTACCCACCCCAATTTCCCAACCTTCATGCGCTTGCTCGTCTCCACCGCGCGTTCTGGACGAGAGTCATCCCACAGTCCCGGGTACTGTGCTCCTCTGGTATCTTGCTGCGTGCGCACCAGTGGGGCCCGCCTCCGCGCGTGTGTGGTGCTGAGCAGAGAGAGAGAGAGAGGTCGCCCAGGCATTATACCGCCTCGAAACGACCGATGCCTCACAAGCCCTTATAGCTGATTTGCTATAGGGGTGATCTTGCTGTCCTTCTTTTGCCCCAAGCCCAATCCGAACCTCCTCCCAGCTCAAATATCTTGACAAACCCTGCCACCCCCCCTTCCCTTCCCTCCCACCCGCTGCTGAGGCTCACCCTCGCAACATTCCTTCCTGGTCTTTTTTTCCCCTCCACGCCTGTCCATCTCCAGAAAGATACCCTTGTGTCACCTTTCTCGGTCAGTACCTGTTATTCCCCCCCAGTCTACCTGCCTTGTCCTTCCTCCCTCATACACACACACTCGCTCTCTCTCTCTCTCTCTCTCTCTCCCCTACCAATGATCCCGTCTTCCTACGTCGCCGACGCCACTGTACCCTGAGTAGATCTCAAGGGCCACACGCAGTTGCTCGTTGCATCACCAGTGTGTATATTTTGGTGTGTTTGTGTCGGTGGTGTTTTTCCTTTTTTTCTCTTGTCTCATCAATCAATTCGTCGCCACTTTTATCCTCCCTTTGCATTTTCTGTCCTGGCGTCTGGCCCTCAATCACACATCATCGTCATTTCGATTTCCTATCTTGGACGACGGACGTCCTTTGAGTGGTTGGGCACGGCATCCCCTGTCCTCGCTTGTGCAATCCCACAGGATGCCACGGCACAGGCCACAGGCCACAGGCACACACGCCCCTCGTCTCTCAATCCCGCACGCACACCAGCGTGGGGCCTAGGTCGCCTCGCTGTTGATCCATCATCCCCGTCTCCATAGACGCACTAATAAGCTTTCCTCGAGCTTCCGCGTCGACTGGGCCCCCTGTGCATTTAATTGTCCTCTGGGGGAAAAGAAAAGACAAACAAAAAAAAATTATGTGCCTTCGTCTTCTTGCCTGACAGCTTCGAAATCTTGAGATTGTTTTGTTTTGATATTTTTTTTTTCTGCCTCCTCTCTTTGCCCTCTTTCTTACAGTCTTCCAACAACAACCATATTCTCTTTTGCATCAAAGACAATCTTTTCTTCTACCCAGAAGGCTCTACACATTTCATCCGCAGACTGCCCACGTCTTGCCGGCGCTGAGCTGACCGTTGTCCACTCTATGCAGCAGCATCATCCCCACCACCAGCAAGCTCCACCCGCGCATCTTCAACAACACCGACCATCAAGCATCGTCCAGCAGCACCAGGCGGCGCCACCACCACAAGGCTATCAACCTAGCAGCTACCCGCCGCCTCCAAACTCGGGCAACAACGCGCCAACCACGCCTCAGGACGCTCTGCCCTACTACCAGCCCAACTCGTACAGTGCTGCCAACGCGCCGAGCGGATACACGTCCGCCCCAGGTAAGTCGCGTCTCCACCTCGCAGGCAGGCAGACAGACAACAGACAGATAGACCGAGACCTATCGCCTGTTGGGGAGGCGCGGAGAACTTTGCCAGCTGACCGTTCTCTTGTGGTTCCAGACCAGACCGACATGATGGCCCAAACAGTGCCGCGACAGTCCTACCTGCAGTCTTATCACACGTCCAATTCGCCCGCTTCCGTCGCCTCACCATCTGGCCATGACCAGAGGACCATGTACGGCCAGCACTCGCAGCAGCCGCTGCAGCAGCAGATGCACCAGTCGTACTACCCGCAGCCTCCGCAGCAGCAGCACTATGGATCCATGCCTCAGGGTTCCATGGGCCAGCAGGCCGCAGCCTCGCCCTACGCGCAGCACACGCCTCAGCCTCAGCCCAGCATGATGATGCCGCACCAACCCCACCAGCAGCAGCAGATTCCCCAGCACCCAAGCCAACATGCCCAGGCCGCCATGGCCGCCAGCCCTCGTCACCCGCAAAAGATCGACACGCACCAGCAGGTCCCTCAGCTTCAGAGGCCATCGGCCTCGGGCCCCATCGGAGGACCCTCCCCCAGCGCCCAGAACGGTGGTCAGCTCTCGACACCCACCGGCTCAACATCTGGTGTGAACCCCAACGCTGCGCCCGGTCCGATCCCCGCCACGACCCCTCTGGTCGTCAGGCAAGACGGCAATGGCGTGCAGTGGATCGCGTTCGAATACTCGCGGGATCGGGTCAAGATGGAGTACACAATCCGGTGCGACGTGGAGTCCGTCGATACCGATCAGCTCAAGACCGAGTTCAAGACGGAGAACTGTGTGTATCCTCGTGCCTGCTGTCCCAAGGAACAATATCGGGGCAATCGGCTGCAGTACGAGACGGAGTGCAACACTGTGGGCTGGGCGCTGGCACAGCTGAACCCTCCCCTGCGCGGCAAGCGCGGTCTGATCCAGCG
This sequence comes from Cryphonectria naterciae, assembly GCA_014850475.1. Lineage (NCBI taxonomy): Eukaryota > Fungi > Ascomycota > Sordariomycetes > Diaporthales > Cryphonectriaceae > Cryphonectria > Cryphonectria naterciae. Next base: position 13,572 of record JACWST010000332.1, on the reverse strand, counting down.
GGCAGTCGACAGCTGGCGGAACAGCAACCAAGACCCACGGCTGCGCAGCAGAAGGGTTCGACGTATGGCGAAGATGACCCACCGCAAGAACCAGCCTGCTACTCCTGCTCACATGGGCGGTCCAGGCGGCCCTCAGGGCATGCCCACAGGACCCATGGGCGCCGCACCTATGGGTAAGCCCGGCATGAACATGGGCGGGCACATGGGCCACGGCAATCCAGGTGATGGCCACCACGGCGAAGAAGTCGGTATGTACCAGATGTGATGTGTCTGTGTGTGTGCGCGCGCGTGTGCGTGCGCGCTGCGATTGCTTTGTGATACCTTTTCTTTTTTCTTTTTTCAGTTTTTTTTTTTTCAGACAATACCGTTAAACTTGTGGTCGCGCTTGGTCTTGTCTCTGTTTTTATGTGTATGTGTGTGTACGTGCGTGCTTGCGTGCGTGTGTATGCGTGGATATTGCACTTGGGAATCTCGGGAGCTTGTCTTTCTCTTTTTTATTTTCCTTGTTTTCTTTCCTCATCTTTCTTTTTTTTCCCTTTGTTCTATACGGCGCCGCCGACTCATATACATACAAGGCTTCAGAAGCTTGTCTGGCGACAGAGTACTCGGCATATCATTCAAAAAGAGAGAACACCTGTACATTACACTAGTTGGCTGCTGCGTTGGTGTTTAGTTTGTTCTGCTGATCTTTTTCTTGGGCCCATTGGCCCTGGCGAGAGAGAAAAGAGGAGGCTCGGGGTCGCATCGCACTGCATTCACCTGCAGCTGCATGCGCTGGTTCGCCCGTTGCCGTTCTCATCAGCTTTTTGCAACAACAAGACACACACGCTTCAGCTCATTTTTTGGTCCAGAGGCTACAGTCAAGTCTCAACAAAAAGGGCCTGTTTATATCGCGAACTATCATTTTTTTTGCATGCTTCTCCTCAGACCCTTACCCTCCTCTACTTCCCTGCGCAAGTTGCTGCACCGCACCCATGCTCTCGCTTACCTGTCTCTGGATCCTATTTCCGTCCTCCCACCCACACCCTTTCCTCAAAGCAGCAAGCGTATCCGCAGATCCTAGGATCCTCAAACACTCACTGTGGATGTGTATACTGATGAACCTCCTCGCCCTATAGGTGACGGTGACTATATGGATGAGCAACACCACCACCATCACCAGGCACCAGCAGGCCAGGCCGGTGGCGGCGCCGAGGATGCCCGCCACGCTCAGGTCTTCAATAGCGGCTACGGCGCCTACGGCAGCAACGCCCCGGCCAGCAGCTCGTCCATGCCGTCGCTGCAGGACACCCTTAGCAATGGTCACCAGGCCGTCGCCACCCGCCGTGGAGGTTCACGACAGCCCAACGGCGACGAGCCCGAAGATCTCTTCCCGGATATCCCTGAGGCCAAGAAGCGCAAGTTCATCCTCGTCGAGGACAGCGACCGCCAGAGTCGGCTCCGGGTCCGCGTCACCCTCGATGGGGTTGACACCCGCGAGATTCCTGACTCCTTCCGCAAGAGCTCGTCCGTCTACCCTCGGAGCTACTTTCCTCGCGAGATGCAGAGCCCCCCGCCCAGCGCCACGGGCTCCAGGTTCTTCGAGGGAGACCTGAGTGATGTCGAGGATGACGGCAGCGCCGAGACAGATGGCCGGCGTGCTGGCAGGGGCGTCAGCGGCCGAGGCAAGACCATGGTCAAGGTGCCCTGCAGTGACGGCTCCGACATCGAGCTGGCCATCCCCAAGATGCGTAAAGCCATTCGGGGCAAGGAGGTCCGCCTCAACGACCTGGGGTACCGCATGGCATGGCTTCAGAGCCGAGTCTTTGCCGGCCGCCCCGTCTTCCTCCAGCGCGCCCTGGACTGCTACCGTAACAAGACCAAGCAGGCCATCGAGTCCATCATGCAAGATGTTAAGACTGTCGCTCCGCACTATGAGACACGTGTTGGCAAGCGCAGGTGGGCCGAGAAGAGCCGCCGCAGCGACAAGAAGGATGATGAGTCCTAGAAGTAAAAGAGAGAAGAAAAAAAGGACTCCTAACGGACCTGAGACTTCCATATCATCATATGGGCTTTGTCATCATTGAGGTTGTTCTTCTCCCCCCCTTACTGTGTGTTTGGTCTTGGAACACGATTTCGCCCACGTCGCCGTATTAAATTTTTTTTTTTTTTTTTGAGGAGGCTTGGTTTGCCTGCGTTTGACCGAGAAAGCGATTGTGCGCAAGCCTGATCTTGTTGCACTCCTCCTTTTTCTTCTCTTCTCTTGGGCCCCTCCATCGTTGCAGATCATACCATGACTGCACCTGCAGACTTGGTCGACATGATCGACAACAATGGGTCGCATGACGCCTGGGGTTTTCGGTCTGTACAAAGCATATTCTGGAACCGCCCCCCCCCCCCCCAACAAAGGGACCTTTTCTTCCCCTCCTTCTTCAGTACTGTCTCGCGAAGTCACTACGCAAATGAAATTACGACCTATACGATGACTTCAGAGATACCAAAGGAAGAAAAAAAAAAACACAACAAAAAATGGGGACAATCGGAAAAGAATATGGGCGGTGAAATCGGCAGGGCTGGGGGTTTTATTAAAAAGAAATTACACCAAAAGAAGCCGATGGCTTGGTCGCTCAGGCGAACTTCATGAAAGGGGAAGGGAGGGGGAAAAAAGAGAAAGAAACCTCTGACTTTGGTCTGCTTTCGGTTCTATTTTTTTGTTGTTTGACTTGGCACGAGCGTGATGGTCGATTCGTTGGTGACATTTCGCGGTTGTTGTGGCTGTTGTGGTTGCGGTGGGAAAGAAGGGGGAGGAGGAGCTGTTTTGTCTGTCTGTCTCTCTGTCTGTCTTGTCTGTCTTGTTGACTCTTGCGATGAGGAAGGGGGAGTGTGCCCTGGCCTTGAGGTCGGATCGATATCGATATGCCGAATCTGCTGTGCAGGAAGCATTCTTTTGAGTTCCGGACTGTCTCTACTGGGTCGAGGAAGAGGGACATGGGAGGTTTTGTTGTTCTTGATCGATCTCTCTAGCTATATGCTGCAAACAGACTCGCCGTGTTCGCTCTATAAGCCCTTTTATCCCTCACCCGGTTCCTTGGAAGTGGTGATATGTCGACGCCTGAGTGAGAGTACCTGGTGGATGACGGTCCTCCTCCGGTCTGTATTCTCACCGGGGGGTGTCTCTGTCTCTTCTTTTGTTTGACTAGTGGTACGGTACCTGAGCTACAACAGCAAGGGCCAGCCCCAGAGGAAACCAGTGGACGGGTCCTTGCGCGACCGTTGACGCTATTCTTGTCTTGTCTGTGTTGTGCGTTCCGTTCCTCTGGTAACAATCCAAAAGGGGGGTGTTCCTTGCTTGAAGGGAGGGGCTTGTTTTTAGGGGAGGGTTTTCTTGAGCACTTTTGACGTTCAGGGAGTATCCATGGTAAAAGATCCAAGGAATTGCTGGAATGGTGTTTTTGTTCAGTTGGTGAAGAAAGTACTTAACTTAGTATATATATAGTAAGTACATGATATATATACATACTAAAGTAATGTAGTTTGGGGGGGGGGGGCGGTGGCGGCTGGTAGGTCTGTATCCGCCTTAAAATATATATATATATATAAAAGAAGAAGAAAACGAGTAATATTCATTGGGACGTTTGGAGATGTGCTGCTGCTGCTTCTGCTGCTACCTCGTAACTCCTGAAAACAAGAAGGAAAAAAAGGAAGGGGGGGGGGGTATACAAAGAAAAGAGAAGCTGGGTATCAATCCGGATCGACTCATCTTGTCCAAACAAAACCCCCTTGATTATCACATCTCGTCCGGTTCTTAGGGCGGCTGACCCCAGCACCACACAGAAGGGACTCGGAGAGGGTGAAAACAGGCCTCACTCGTCCCTATCCACAACCAGGTAAACATCCCTCCCACGAAGCCTCCCCACCTCCCAAGCACCCAAGTGTCTCTCCCCCCTCCAAGCATGCAGCCTCACCAGCACCTCTTCTTCTTCTTCCTCTTCCTCTTCCTCTTCTCCTTCCTCGTCGTCGTCGTCGTCGTCCTCCTCCTCCTCCTCCTGCTGCTGCTGCTGCTGCTGCTGCTGCTGTTGTTGTTGTTGTCGTCGCCGTTTGTGAACCCGATACCTGGGAACCTCGTCCCTGCCAAGCAGCACCGTGCACAGCCCAGCGCTGGTGTGCTGGACGTCGGCGGCGGTGATGCGGTGACTGAGGAAGACTTCCTGGTCGTGTTTGTCGCTGGTACGGCGGAAGGAGAGCTGAAGGCCAGAGGCGGGGTACTTTGATTTGTTTCTGTTTAGAAATTTCGATTCGTTGTGTGTGTGTGTGTGTGTGTGTGTGTGTGTGTGTGTGTGTTTTAGGAGAAAAAATGTGTGAGGAGGGGGGGGGTTTTGTGGCTCACGATGGGATCACGGCTCTCTTGGGGTCGGCGGAAGGAGACGCGTAGGTAAGGGGAGAAGGGGTTTGGTAGCATGAAGGACTCGGGTTGTATGATGTAGCGAGACATTTTTTATTTTGAAGGAAAAGAACAAGAAGTAAATGATGATAATGATGTTATTGTTGTTGTTTCGTTTCGTAGTCTTCTTTCTTCTTTGTGTTTGTCGGCCAAAAAAGATCAGGATAGCGACCAATGTTCAGATCGTGTAGAGATCAGGTACGTTGTAGATTTCTAGGTCACATTGAATGTGAATGCAAGACTTGCACGAGAGACCTCTTCCTTTTTAAATGCCCACCCACCCAACCACAAGCGTTTTTCCCATCAAAGCAATGGGTTTTCACACACCACATCTGCTATATAATTATCGCATTAATAAATAGTAAACAAAAAAAAAACTGGCCGAAACGGGTAAACTAGTAAACAAGGCCCGCCAATCAAACCAGCCTCGACAACTTTTGAAAGGGAGGGTTGGGGTGGACAAGGGTGGGTTGGTTGCAAGGCTGGCTACCTTCAGCATTCCTCAGGGAGGAGGATTTCAAGGATCTAATTCATCTCTGCTAGGTGATGATGCCGGCCTTTGGAATACTAAGAAATAAAAATCTCTCTGAACCCTGTCCATGGTGAGGTGTGTGGGCTGGTCTGGGCCGTTATTGGTGGGCGGGCCTGTGTTATAGCAGCGTTGTCCCGGCTGACAGGCACGACTAAAGGTTGCTGGGCAATGTTTTTTGTTGCCATGGTAGTTTGTAGCGCTGCAGAGCACACAGGTCGGACATTGATAAGACTACTACTTACACCGTAGGATTCTCTCCGTCCATATCTATAGAATTTTTGAGTCTCCTCCGCCTTCGTATGTGGCGGAAACTTGAGGCACTTTGTCGATAGCATTGACAGCAGCGAATGATAGACGGTGTGAAGCACAACGCTCTCTCCTTTTTCTTTTCAAGTCTTTGATTCAGCATTCGTTACAGTATGTATACATGAGAACAACATCTGTGTCTGAAGGCCCGACCGGCTTTCTCTGAGGGGAGTCAATCATCATCATCGTCACCACCAGACTTCGCCCCAGCACAGCCGATACCGTATTCCTTCAGTCGGATGTCATCCTCCGCAGCCCTCAGGATACTCAATACACACTCATCCCTGACCAACGCCAGAGCCCTGCTTGAGACCCTGGCTCGAGCCACCGCTGGCAGGGACACCCTCCAGAGCAGCGCCCTTTTCCGGCTCCGGCATGGGCGCCGCCTTCTTGGTACCAGCGACCTCGTTTGGCTTGTTTAGGAGGAGACGTCAGTCATTTAGAGTCTCGGACCCGCGGGCACACGGTTGGTTATTCATATAAGAAGATCGAGGAAGAGAATGCTTACCAGGTCCTTGCCAGCGCCGTGGGCAATCTGGTTGACGTTCGCGTCGACGGCGTTGTGGGCAATGTGACCTTCTCCCTGGCGAGGCATGTTGTGCTGTGTGGGTTATGAACTTGGGATATGAATCCGTGCAAGATGAATTTTTTTGGTTCGTTTTGGTTAGAAAGAAGTTGCTGCAATGTTGCTGGTATCTTTTCGGTAGCAATGAGGTTGGAAAATGCACAGGCAGGTTCCTTTTATATGTATGAATTCCTCTTTCACTTTTGACGTCATGTCGTGCTGGACAATGTCAGTTTTGATGTCATCCATTATTCTGGCTGCGGACCATCAGGGTTCAACGGTGGAGCAGGGCTCTGCAACCCAGGCTCTGGTACGCCTACGGACTACATGCTCCGCCTGCCGATTAAGCTGTGTCTGGTACAGGCTTTCAAGTGTTGGGCCCACTGAATGTGCTGGGAGACCCTGCTGCTGATCTGAGCCGGAGCTGCTATGGTGGGGGGTTGCGGGGTAGTTTCAGCACTGTCATCATAGCCTTTACTGTCATAAGCACTTTGCTGTGCTGAACAAGTGATACTGTAGAGCTGATGTGGGTCTGTTTTAGCTACCTAGTACGTACTGTATTGCCATGGCTTCAATATACAGCATCTACTCACACAAGTCTGTCTGCCTTTCTCCGAGGCTCGAAAAGGCTCACGTTGACACATAGCCAAAGCCAGACAAGAAACAAGATCCAGAGACGGAACGGAGAGAAGGTCGGGCGGGTGCGCAAGCAAGACGGCATGCACATATGCACTTGCCCGCTGCTCAGCCATCCACGACTGTCAGCACGACTACCACCGTGCAGGCTGCCTCGTCTTCATCTTGGTCCCACGCGACTATTTCTCCCTGGAATCACCACTCCACCTTTGCGAGACTTGCGAGCAGGCCCGAGCCTCTCCACCAACAATAATATGGCGGGAACGGCTGACAGGAACACGTTTGTGCTTGAGGGGCATGGCAAGGTGCCTGTCAAGGCGTCAGGCCTGGAGAAGCACCAGCTGGAGGAGTGGCCTCCTTTCAAGGTATCTCTTTCTCTCTCTCTCTCTCTAGATCTTGTGTTGCGCACCGCTTGCTGACGCGCCCCCCTCTGTCGGCGCAGAACTGGATCTCTACCCTCCATAGCTCCCTCGCCCTCCAGACCCAGCCGTCGCACCCCTTCCACAGGGACCCCTACTGGCTCAAGAGCATCGACATCGACTTTCACAGCATGTTTGGCAAGAGGATTGGCTTCCTCAAGCTGACCGCAGATGTGTCCACCGCCAGCGGCTCTCAACTACCCGGCATCGTCTTCCTGCGCGGCCCAGCCGTGGCGATGCTGGTCGTTCTCGTCCCCGACGACCAGCCCGAGGACTCGCTCGAGGAGGCATGCGTGATCCTCACCGTCCAGCCCCGCATAGCTGCCGGCAGCCTGGGGTTTGTCGAGCTGCCTGCCGGGATGCTCGATGATAACAGCAACTTTGCCGGTGTCGCGGCCCAGGAGCTCAAGGAAGAGCTCGGCATGGTCATCGGGGAGGAGGAGCTGACCTGCCTGACCGACAAGGCCGCCGAGATCAGGAGGGCGACGAGAGACGCAGACAGCAAGCCGAACGCGGTGGACCTGTACGAGACGCTCCCCTTTGCCATGTATCCCTCCGCCGGGGGTTGCGACGAGTACATTAAGATCTTTGCGCACGAGAGACGAGTGCGGAGGGACACACTGCAAGAATGGGAGGGCAAGTACGGCGGCCTGCGGGACGAGGGCGAGATGATTACCCTCAAGCTTGTGCCCCTCAAGGACCTCTGGCTGGAGGGCGGCATGGACGCTAAGGCCCTCGCCGCGGCAACTCTCTACAGGCAGCTTAGGGGGTGGGAGAAGGAACACAACAAGAAGAAGACGTGAAACGAGCGCAGATTGGGACTGCTGTACACCCGAAACCGGGAAATCAGGTCTGTCCAGAAGAAGAAGAAGGAGGAGAAGAAGACTACAGCCTGAATTGCTTGGCCAGCTCCAGTCCCTCGGCAAGCGTGCCCACCCGGGCGTCGATGGCATAGCCTTGGGCCTCCAGCCTCTTGCACTCCTCCCACAGACTGGCCAGAGGGACGTAGAAGACCTCGATGAACTCGTTCTCCTCCAGCTCCGGCTTGAGGTTCTGGTTCTCGGGGATGCTCATGTCGATCGAGACATGAACCATGACGACGTTGGTGTTGCAGAATCCGGGGTCTGAGTATGTTAGGTAGTGCGCGGTCAGCCAGTCGTGTTTTCTATTTTTTTTTCTTCTTTCTTTTTCTTCAAGACGGGGGAGAATGTCGCCAGAGATATCGCACCATTGAACATGACGGGCGACTTCTCCGTCACCTTGCCCACATAGCCAGTTTCCTCCTTGAGCTCTCGAACAGCTGCCTGCTCCGCCGTCTCGCCCTCGTCAATGAGGCCCGCGGGGACCTCGATGGTGATCTTGTCTGTCGGCGGACGATACTGCTTCTGAAGCACAATCTCGGGGCCTAAGAGGAGAATGGGAGAACCAGCGATCGCTTCTCGTCAGCTCAGCCCAATGTGTATGGTCGCAAGGAGGAGGAGAAGGGAAAAAAAGGAAAAGCATGAAGAGCCGAGCCCATTGCATGTTTTTTTTGGTGGTTTTCCCCCGTACCTGTCGACTTCTCCAGAATGGCTACGATACCGACACCATCGATCTCACTTCCTTGGGGACGAGTCGTCCGTTCACAAGACTCCCAGTCTCTGACCTTGCCAGTAGGATCCTTGTATAGAATCCTGAGGTATATGTATATCTCTTTTTAGTGCTCCATTCTTCTCCAGGCCAGCCAGCCAGCCAGGTGTAGGCCACTCCCTCCTCCTCATATCAATGATCTGATTCGATATATACTCACTTGACCATTCTAGTCCATTCGGCCTCGCTATCGGCCTGCTCATGAGTAACTGATCAGAAAAAAAAAGAAGAAGTCCCTTGGAAAGAAAATGACGGGGTTCATAATGTGTGTAGTAAGTAGCTCACCAGCGGGCCAGTAGACAAGACTTTGGCGTTTTCTAAAGACATTGTGAGGTCCTTCCTGGCTTCCTGATCTTGTCTTCTGCAACCACACACACGTTGCTCAGAGAAAGAAAAAAAAAGTTTCGTCTGTTGCGATGTGTTGTGCGTGTGCGATTGTACTTTGGCACCTCTTTTTCCTTGGACGCGTTGTGAGCTGCTGTGGTGTTTTTTGACGTCAATGGCGGGGGTGGGTGTTAAGAGGGCAAGGGTCTCTCTGTGGTGGGGCTACTGTACAGTAGTGGCACACTGTTGGGTGTGGTGGTCCCTTGAGCTACTGGAGTACAGTGAGCGCTTGCTTACTACATCCACTGCTATAAACTCGTCAACCAAAAACCCCCGTCATTGTGCGGATGTCGAGTTTACGGTTTAAACGAATCGCACTCATCCACCACCACCACACCACCACCACTACCACCACCGAACCCGCCAAAACTCGACTTTGATATGAAGCCGATATCCAACATGAAAGAGGGGGGGAGGTTGGGAGAACAAAGGTTGCTCGCTCGCCATGTGGCTAGCTGGACAGATGTGGAATCCAACACACAAAGTCCGTGGCCGAGCCCGTGTGTGGCGAGGGCGCCAACCGGAAGGATTCACAAAAGGACCAAAATAGATGGAGCTCTATTCCTCATGGCTCAGCGGGCAGTGTTTTATTTTTTGTTCGTTCTCTCCCTCTGTCATTTTTTTCCTTTTCTTTTTCCTTTCATTTTTCTTTTTATCTTTCCCCTCTGCGTCTCGGTGACTGGGATACTTTGTCTCTTGATACAAGTCAGCATCACGTTGTACCACCACAAGAGGAGAACCATTCAGTTTTCGTGCCTGCCGGATATTCAACTCGGAAATTAATTTTTTTTATTTGTCTCTAATCTATTACGTTCCGGGCTTAACTTCATTCTTTTTCATTCTTTTTTTCAGATGATTTCATTGTGAAGTTTCCTGTTGACTATATCAGACACTTGATCCTCTCCGTGTGATGCAGCGATAGAGAGAGAGAGAGAGAGAGAAGAAGAAGAAAAGGGAGGGATAGTAGACAGGACGGGGAAGCTGAAGTCGAGGACGGCCTCACATCCCCACTCATTGAAAATGACGTCGGTGGATCTACACGCAGAAGAGGACGAGCAGCAGTACGACAATAACTCCCAGGAAGACGCGCCATTCATCCCAAGCTCCTCGTCCCCCTCTCACCTTGACCCCGCGGACGAAAAGGATCCCAGAGACAGGTACAGATGGCGCGTCCTCGTCCTGGTCTTCTCCATCGCCTGCCTGTTCGAGATGGCCATGGTCATCGCCATGCCCGCCTGGGCAGCCCTCCTGGAGCAAGGGCTCTGCGGCGAGATGCACCCCGACGAAGTGGCTTCTCTTGTCGCCGGGGACGAGAATCCACTGTGCAAGGAACCGGCCGTCCAGGGTAGGCTGGCCATGTATCGAGGATGGGGGTTCACAATTGATGCCATACCGAGTACGTTTGAGGAGATTTTGGGGGGGTGGGGGGTGGGTTTTTCTGATTATCTATCCAGGGGTTGTGTGTGTGAGAGAGGGGAGAGAGAGAGAGAGAGAGAGAGAGGAAGAGAGACTGCTGACACTCTGGGCTCCCAGCGATCCTGCTCTCTATTCCTCTTGGGTCCCTATCAGATAGATTGGGCCGCAAAGTCATCGGAGGCTTGTCCTTGTGTGGTGTGCTTTTGGCCATCTTCTCATACCAAATCGTCTGTACGTTCGTCCCGTAACCAAACATCTCACCGGCTCCTTTCTTTCTTCTTCAAGCCTGCTGATGATTTTTTTCTTCCTTCTTCTTTCTTTCCCTTTTTATGTGCAGTCTATTTTGCCCTGCCAATGTGGACGTTTCTCGTGTGCTCTGTTTGGTATATACTCGGTGGAGGACCACCTGTTGCGGCCTCCATGATGTACACAATGCTCGCTGATGTGGTCCACGTGGAAGAAATGTGAGAGAAAAGATCCTTTTTTTTTTTTTTTCCTTTCTCTTTCTTTCTTCTTCCTCTTCTGCGTCCCGTACCCAATTGTACAGCAACGATCTCGTGCTGAACAAACCCCCTCCATTCTAGGGCCTCTATACTCTTCCGGTTCAACTCGTTGTTCCTCGTGGCCGAGCTGGTGGTGACTCCCATCGGGGCCTTCCTGCTCAGCCAGAGTCCTTGGATGTCGCTGATGACGAGCAACGTGATCATGCTCATGGCAATGAGCCTGCTCTATTTTGTGCCCGAGACACTGCATGTTCGCCAGTGGCACGACGCGCGAACCGGGAAACTGGCCAGTACACCTTCAGCAGCAGCAGAAACAGCAGCATCACTTGCCATAGGAAGCGGTCGTGGTGGTGGCGGTGGCGGTTTCAGCAAGGGCAGCAGGTTAGAGGCGAGCCTCCGCCTTGCGCGCGAGCAGGTCCTACAGATGTGGGACTTTGTGATGGCGAATCGACAAGTGGCTGTCTTGATCCTGCCTTTTGTTTTTGTGTCTCTGGGGAAGTACCTCCAGGAGCTGCTGCTTCAGTACGCCACGAAGCGGTATGGCTGGTCCTGGAGCAAGGTATGGTGTCCCCCTCCCCCCCCCCCCCAAACGACAACTTGGGACGGCGAGCCTGGCTGACTGATCTGTGTACAAAAACCAGGCGTCCTACTTCCTAACCCTCAAGAGCGCCAGCTTCGTCATCATGCTCACCTTCATCCTGCCCTACCTGAGCACCCTCTGCCAAAAGAAGCTCAAGATGCCCCCCCTCTCCAAAGACCTCTGGCTCAGCCGCTGGTCCGTCCTCCTTCTCATCGCCGCCGACATGCTCATCACCGTGTCGGCCACGCCGGTCCTGTATGGCCTCGGACTGGTCCTCCTCGCGGGCGGGTGCGGCCTGCCGCCGCTGCTCCGCAGCCTGCTCAACGCGCTGGTCGAGCCGCACCACGTCGGGACGCTCAACACGCTGATCGGGTTCCTCGAGACGCTGGGGATCATGATCGCGGCGCCGGTGTTCTCCAAGGCGCTGCAGAGGGGGATTGAGCTGGGCGGTGGCTGGATCGGGCTCCCCTTTGCGGTGGGCACGGGGATTACCTGTGTGGCGGCGGTGATTATTTTTTGGTATCGGATCGGGCAGGAGGTGGAGAGGGAGATTGTGCAGGAGGATCATGTGGTGTAGAGGGGGGGATCATTGTGAAGTTCTATAGTTTTGAATGTGGGGGTATATTAGTTGAAAGGAAGTATCAGCCATGCCATTATGCATGGAGGAGTTACTATCTATGCGTATTCTAGTTGTGGATTGCGCATATATATTTTACTGTATCCATCTTGCAAAACAGCCACATGGTAAGTGTACAATTGCAGGAAGAGGAGGGGGGGGTTAAAAGATGATAAAAAAATTAAAAATTAAGAGATACGAAAAAGGACACTGAGAAGGAAAGAAAGGTAGGGAGGGATCAGGGATCGAATGAAAAGTCACCAAGCACAAAGACTACTATGAATTAGTGGTGGTCTCCATCGTACTTGCTGACCCAAGTGCGCCTCTTCTCTGTGTCTCTCTTTCCCTAAAATCTGATGAAAGTGGCCCGACTTGGTCCTTGAACATTACACACTCTCCCCCCTTCACGATGTGGAAGGCACGATTTGCAACGGCGCCATACACAATACACATCCAACATGCAGACGGGAAGGAGCAGTTTGACCTAAAAGGTCCAAGTACGGTGCTGATTACTGATTACCCCGAACACCTGTCCACCACCCCCTCCTCCATTCCTTCCCCCCAGAAAAAAACGGACAGGGAAGAGAGAAGGTGCGTCAGGCGGTCTTTGCCGAGATAGGGAGTTGAGCTTCTCAGCCCCTGAAAGCCAATCGGGGTGGGGGTCCAAACAAAACGATCGCCAGGAGAATCTTCCGACTAAAGACGGACGGATGCTATCTACTTTGGTGTTATGGGTATTTAAAACCACCTGTGCAATGTTCCGTCCCACATTTCGTATCCACACACTAGTACAAATCTAGTGATAACTAGGATACTCAACACAACCTTGACATTTCTGCTATTCTCACCACTTTGTTGGTCCCCCTTCAGCATCAATTACATCTTGACAACGTTGTGGCATCGTTGCCAATAGCTCTTTGAATCTATCCTCTTCAATAGAATCCCAAGCCTCTCTCACCCAGCCACGAAGTTGGTCATACGATGGCTTCTCTATATGGCCCCATTTATCTTGTATATAGTCTTTCATCCAATACCATACTGTTTCAATAGGGTTCAAATCGGGAGAGAAAGAGGGCCACTTAATTATCAAGACATCTCGTTCCGTTAGATCAGCAATAGTTCCTCGAGCACTATGGGCTTTTGCGCCATCTTGCATTAAGATAAGCTCAACGCCCGGAAGCCGTCGTCGTACCCATTCGATCCAGCCCGAGATCAAAGGGATTATATGATTGCGATATGTCTCTTCCGTGATACTTCCCCATTCTTTCTCCCAAAATAGGCACGGTCCCTTAAGAGAACCGTTGATTGGAACACCGGAGAAACATCCCCAGAACATCCAGCCCTCTTTCTTGGACCACTTGCCAACAAGACAGTCCTCGTTGTAGGTTTCCTCTGGCAAACGAGTTACCCAGACCTTCCGATGAGGACCCCCAGTTACCCAGGTCTCGTCAGTCCAAAGAACGCATGCCCATTGGTCCGGAGTCCAGTTGATATGCTCGCGAGCCCATTGCAAACGTGCTTCTTTGTGTGCCGGAGTGAGGAATGGCTTCTTTCGGGCAATATATC
>JACWST010000331.1:11135-26432 GCA_014850475.1 Cryphonectria naterciae | reverse complement strand
GGGCGCGCGGCGGGGGGCGCGTGCGTGGGGTGCGCCCTGGCCTTCCGGTGGTCAGGGTGGGGCCGTTGCGTATTTTTTTTTTTTTTTTTTTGGCATATGAGGACCGATGTCGTCTATGAAGTCACGGCTTACGAGCTATTTGGACAGCCGAAGAGGACATTGGGAGTTACCTCCTCCCCCCCCCCCCCGGCCCCCCCAACCTTCCTCTCTTGGGTGAAAATGCTATAATCATGGAGCCGCGAGTGTTGGGCCGTCGTCAAGGAGGGGTATTTGGGGGTATATAATATCAAAAGGAGGTGGGTAAAGGGACACAAAAATGTGAGAGAGAAAAGACCAAAAAAAAACGAAGGTCGGCAATCTCTTTCGAAAGTATCTGGCAGGCAGACTCTATAGCTATCTCCAGAAGTGTGTAAATCAAAGTATGTACCGTGCTATGTCGTCAGGTCTGTTGCTGAGATCTGCCACTATGAAATTGATGTTATGTTGCGTCGTCATAAGGCATCAAAATCTTTGCAAGACAGTGCTGTAGATGGATGTCAAGATGAGAGGAGTCTATGCCTGAAGCGCTACTGCTGGAAAGGGAAGGGGAAGGCCTTTGGTACAATGTACAGTACTAATACCATGTGTTTGGTTCGCCTGTACCCGCGTCAACCACGCGTCCTCTAGTGCCCGGTGTGCTAGTGATCATGCAGCTCTTGTCCTATGATCGATCGGACCTAACTTGGGTTGAATAATGTCCTTTGTCCGCTTTGATTATATCTTTATTAAAAGTCCCATGGCCATAGCACGATTGCCCCAATCTTGGTGTCAATGCCCAATTTCGAGGTCTCTTCCCTTTGAGCCTTAGCCTTGGCTGGGCGTGATTGCTCCACATTGTTCTAGGGAATTGTTCTCGGGATTCCAGAATGATCCCAGCTGGACAGTCAGTGGAGACTTGGAATTATTTTCAGTGGGTTGGGCAGGCCTGGAGGAGGAGCCATCTCCAACTTTTTTTTATTCCTTCTTTTTTTTTATTTTTTTTTTATGACGGAGCTTTTCGGTTGTTTCGGTGCCCATTCCTGGTGGAGGAGATTGGAATGAGACATGATCATCCCTAACTTGCCACAACACCATTGGTCAGTCAGTCATGGTGACAGAATCTGTTGTTGTTGTTATTGTTTTTGTCATCATTCTCCCATCTGAACTGCTCAAGGGCTTATCATGAGGAGCGGGTGGGACAAGAGGTGATGGAACAGTGAGAATAGACCTGATAGATAGTGGGCGACAGGGCTGAAGGGAAGCTACCACGACCCCCGCAGTGGGATGACGTGAAGCCAGGCAGCTCCCAGCTGTAACCCTGAAGCCTGCCAACGCTATTGGGTGTGCTGGTGCAGTGACATGTTACATCAGAGCTCACATTGAAACCTTTCCCAACCCGCGCCTTGCAGGCCTGACAAAACACTCCAACATCCGAGACGGCGACCCGCAAATTTCCCACTGCCAATGCAACTCTACTACTGTATGCATTGACAGTTGAGCAGCCCAAGGCCCACCAGTTTACAGTGGTCCATTAACCTCTTTCCTCTGTCACCCCGCCAGTGGCATTACATACAACTACAGTACATAGTAATACAGACTGAGTGAGTCCAGGGCTAGCAGGGGTCCGGGGGGGGGGGCAGGGCCCAGCAGGCATTTGCCAGCGCACGCTGATCGTCAACAGGGGGGTGGGGGAGAGGGAGAGGGGCATGCCAATACCGTGGTACAGCTCAGCACGGCAGAAACAAGTGGACGGAAATTCACCTTGCGCTACCAACCACTACTACCGTCACTTCACTGCCCTGAACTTGGAACTTTTTTTTTTTTTGTACGTGTGTATGTGTGTGTGTCTTGTGTGTTCATCCTCCTCTTTACTTGCTGTCAGGTGAAGGAGTTGTGTGCATTTCAGCACTGAGCCCGGCTTGTTGGGGAGGCATGTGGCTCCAGAGCTATTGACCTGCTGTTTGTCTTCCACCGCGTCGAAACGGCTGTCAATCCCTCCCCATGTTCCCAGCAAGGATCACTGGATCAACAATCACCACCAAGACAGCATCGTCCGCCTCACCTCGCGTCCCAACCGTCCCGCGCAGCCGCCCCGCTTCTGAGATCATTACCGCGAACAAAGAAAGGCCCCACCTCGAATCTCCCGGGTTCGACGAACGAGCATAGACGCGGGAAGGGCGACTCGTAAGCCCCGAAGAGGAACAACGAGACGACAAGGGACAACGTCGCAGCAGCAACAGCAGCAGCAGCAAATAAACACGATACCAGCAGGGAAGGAACCGAAGGCCGCGAAGGGAAGGGGGAGAAACTATTGTTCGACAGGGCTGCTGTCACACGAACTGCTCCCACTCTCACTTCCCCTCCTCTCCCCCCTCCCGAGGGGGCCAACCCGGCCCAACCAGTCGGACGCCAACTGGGAGGAGCTGGAGCCCGTATTATTTGACAGGGAGACAAAACAATCCTTTTGTCTTTGCTGCCTCCTCCCATCCGACTCGGGCCAGAACACACGAGGCCCGCGGGCAGGTGCGTAGAGAGAAAAAGAGAGAGAGAGCGCATAGGATCAGCTCCGCACCCTCGCCGCCATGCGCGCAGGCACCTCCAACGCCGAGCGGGCCTACCATCCCGGAGGCAGGACGCCCGTGTCCAGGACGCCGCGCAGGGACATTGGCAGTGCCACGGCTGTCGTCGCGACCGGCGGTGGTCATGCCCGGGAGAGGGCATTGCAGGATCCTGGTCTGAAGGACTATGTACGCTATCCTGGGTTCTGGAGGGAGATGAAGTCCTGCTGACGATAGATATTTTGGTGCCCACGATACAGAGACTCGGCGATTGCATCGGCAAGGGGGCCTTTGGTTCCGTGTACAAGGCCTTCAACTGGGGCACTGGCGAGGCGGTGGCTGTCAAGCAGATCAAGCTGGACAATCTTCCTAAGAGCGAGCTGCGCATGATCGAGGTTCGTATTCATCCGACATCAACAATTCCTCTGCCCTCACAATCTTTTGCCCAGAGGATGGATCAGGAAGGAGGCGAGGCTGACGAGATATGATCATATACCATGACAGGCCGAGATCGACCTCCTCAAGAACCTGCACCATGACAACATCGTCAAATACATAGGCTTCGTCAAGTCCCAGGACTGTCTGAACATAATACTCGAGTCTGCTGCAACCCACCACACCCACACCGAGAAGCTGAGAGATGTTCAAGAGAGGCTGACTGCTGCTGGACAGGTACTGCGAGAATGGCTCCCTGCACTCGATATGCAAGGCCTACGGCAAGTTCCCCGAGAACCTCGTCGGCGTCTACATGACACAAGTCCTCCAGGGTCTACAGTACCTCCACGATCAGGGTGTGATACACAGGGACATCAAGGGCGCCAACATCTTGACTACCAAGGACGGTACCGTCAAGCTGGCAGACTTCGGCGTCTCGACCAGCACCCTTGCCGGTCCGGATAAGGAGGCGCAGGTGGTGGGCACGCCGTACTGGATGGCACCAGAGATCATCCAGCTCTCCGGGGCGACTTCTGCATCGGATATCTGGAGTGTGGGCTGCACCGTGATCGAGCTGCTCCAGGGACGACCACCATACCACAACCTGGCAGCCATGCCGGCTCTCTTTGCGATCGTCAACGATGACCACCCTCCCCTGCCCGAAGGAGTCTCAGCTGTACGTGCCCACAGCAGCCCAAGTGGAGAAGTGATCTCTTTTCGTCCCCAGAAATGCTGACTTACCTTTTTCTCTTTCTTTTTCTTTTTCTTTGTGACAGGCTGCCCGAGACTTCTTGATGCAGTGTTTCCAAAAGGACCCAAATCTTCGGGTGTCCGCCAGGAAACTTCTTAAACACCCATGGATTGTCGGCTGTCGCAGGAGTGACGCCCCCGTGTCCAAGAAGCCTGCAGACTTCAACCAGGCGGTGGAAGAGGTCAAGCAGTGGAACAAGGCTCTGAAGTCTTCAGAGACCTCCTTGAGGGCTTCTTCTGGCTCTGACGGCAGCGGCCAGGCCGCCAACGGGCACCCCTTGTCCAGGTTCGGCCCTACGGCAGCAGAACCACAGCGCCCCAGCTTTGTCACGCCCGCGTCGAAGCGTCCGCTCAGCATCACCACTGTCACCAGGCCCAAGCCCAGTGCCGAGGTCTTCAGGTCGCCCGAGGTTGCTGACGATGACAACTGGGATAATGACTTCGCGACCGCCATATCCCCGAGTGCGCTCCACCTGCCCCACCTAAAGCCCCAGGACAACTTCGGCGGCAAGCTCTCTGCCGACAGGCTGAAGCAGTTCGCCTCCATCGACGAGACCACGGCAAGAGACAACTGGGATGAGCATTTTGAGGGCGATCTGCAGACGGTCAAGAACTCTAGGCAATTTGCGGATATGGACCTGCAGGAGCAGACGATACGCCCGATGCCCAGGAGGTCCAGCAGGTCCACCGAGTCGTCCAAGTCGCAGCATGGCCACAAGAAGAGCAGGAGCAAGCAGACCTCTTCGTCCAACGTGCCACTTTTACACAAGTCTACCAGCAAGTCTTCGCTTGTGGGGAACAAGTTCGAGCTACCCCAGCGGCCAGAGGCCATGTACCGCGAGCAGAGTACTGAGGACTTCTCGGATCTCTTCCCTGAGAGTGATAACCTGTTCTCCCGCAAGATGAGCCGCGGCAGGAAGGTAAGCATGCACACGCCAGTCCCGCCCGTTGTCCGAGCCACCTCCAATGATACTTACAGTGCTTTTGTCTTTTAGGACTCGTCTCAACTCATGCCGCCGCCCGACCTCAAACTCGAGCCTGCGAGCAACCAGCTGCTCTCGCCTGGTAATAGTGACATCTTTCAACGGCAGCGGGTCCCATCCCGCCCCTCACACCTTGGTGATCAGCCGCCCATGAGGAGAACAAAGTCGCAAATCGAGATTCAGAAGTTTGCAGAGGGCGAGGATGATGAAGACTTCTCCGACATCTTTGGACCCAACGATACGTTGACAGAGAAGGAAGAAAGCGACCGGAGCTCGGAGGACGGCGGCATCATGCTGCTGTCCAAGCTCTCGAACAACTCGTGGCTGGGTGACGACGAGGAAGAAGATGATCCGTTCGCCATGATGGACCCCGAGTACAATGAGTTGGACCTCGAGGCGAACATAGCCAGGGACCGCCATGCCAGGCTGGCCGAGAGGGTCGAGGAGCAGGTGCAGCTGCTCAAGACTGGGTCGCAGATCCAAGGCGAGGAGCGTGTCGCTGATGTGGCCGAGGAGCTTCTTCATCTATTGCATGAGCATGAGGATGTCAAGGGCCTGATCATCACCGCCCACGGCCTGCTGCCCATACTCGAGTTGCTCACCCTGCCGCCAGACACCATCAGCACCGCCAAAAGCCGCCAGGATATGATCTTGTTGCTCCTGAGAGTCATCAACAAGATCATCTTCCGTGACAGGGAACTGCAGGAAAACCTATGCTTCGTGGGCGGCATCCCCGTTATTACGCAATTTGCTGCTCGACAGTTCTCGAGTGAGATTCGCCTCGAAGCTGCAGCATTCGCCCAGCAGATGTACGAGACCTCGACCCTCACCCTGCAGATGTTCGTCAGTTGCGGTGGAATCTCCGTGCTTGCTGGCTTCCTGGACGAGGACTATGATTTGTTGCGAGACCTGGTGCTCATCGGCGTCAACGGCATCTGGAGGGTCTTCGAGCTCCAAGGACCCACGCCGAGGAACGACTTCTGCCGGCTCTTCTCCAAGGCGAATGTGCTTGATCCGCTGGCTGAGATTCTCCATAGGGTGCTGGATCCGGACGACAAGGACGAGCTTTCCGAGTTTATCGAAGGACGCATTGTGAACCTCTTCCTCATGTTCTCGCAGGCCGATTCCGAAGTCAAGGAGCTTATTGCCGATCGCCTCGTCATCAAGACTGTGTTGAGGGATCTTCAGACCATGACGCCTGTGCATCAGATCACCATGCTCAAGTTCATCAAGAACCTCTCGAGTCTGCAGACCACCGTTGAGGTGCTCCACTCGGCTGACGCCATCGAGTACCTGATTGCCTTGCTCGAGAAAAGTCTCAAGAAGAACCAGCACCACTTCAGGGAGATTTCTAACCAGGTGCTGAACACCATGTTCAACCTGTGCCGACTGAGCAAGGAACGACAGGAGTCGGCAGCAACACTAGGAGTCGTGCCACTTCTCCTGAAGATCATGAGGACCGATCGGCCGCCCAAAGAGTTTGCCCTCCCCATACTCTGCGACATGGCGCATTCTGGGAGCAAAGGTCGCCGTTCCCTGTGGCAGAACAAGGGCTTGGACTTTTACGTGTCGCTGCTCGCGGACCAATACTGGCAGACGACTGCTCTGGATGCCATCCTCGTCTGGCTGCAGGAGGAGACTGCCAAGGTCGAGGGCCACCTCCTCAGCGGGAATTTCACTTCTGCTATCCTCTCATGCTTCAGCGTCACCAAGGGCAATGCCTTTGCCTCCTTCGACCCGACCCTCCTCGAACCCCTGCTCAAGCTCCTCCGGCTGAGCCCGGCCCTCTCATCCTCGCTGGCCAAGCCCGAGATTTACATCGGTATCGCGGCAAAGCTTTCCCACAAGAAGCCGGACGTACGGTTGAACTTGCTTCGTCTTGTGCGGACGATCCTGGACATGTGTGAGCCCGAGATGGGCGTCAGTACTGTCAAGGGCGGTGCTCAGCTGCAAGCTCTGTTTGAGTCCATCCAGATGCTGGAGAAGGACCCGGCTGTCCTGGTGAGGAATCTTGCGCTCGAAATCATCAAGACACACATCGAGGGCGATTACTTCGAGGTCAAGTCCGTCGGCAGCGGGTCCAACAGAGGCCACGAGTCGAGCCGCTCTGGTTCTGGCAACTCCCGGCGGCCCATTAGGTACATCACGCCGCCCAGCCGGAGCTTTGCATCTCCTGGGCAAGGCAACAACCCCTTGACGCCCACGCATCCACAGATTCGTCACACCGAGTCCGAGTCCGCCGTACACCAAATTGCCCACACACCTAGACGGACGCAGGTCATTCAGCAAGACGCCATGTACCAGCGCCCGCGGAGCAGAGACGGCGGGCTCATGTCACCGGGCGTCTCCTCCCCCAGACGCGCAAGCGGCGAGACAGGGACACCGGTCCGAAGCAGGTTGCCTAGAGGATCAATCTCGTACATTCGGCCGAGCCCTTCGGTCAGTAGCAGCCACCCGCCTCCGCTGCACCACGGACGGTCTGAGAGCTCTCTGTCGAATAAGGAGAACACGAGCTCGGGGCGCACGTATGCCGTTGGTGGTAGCGCCGGTAATCTAGGAGACTCGCTCGAGCCATCACGGTCGCCGGCAGTGATCAGGGAGCGGTCCTCCATGGCGATGATGAAGCGGCGAGGCAGCCGGGTCCCGAGCTCCGAGATCAAGATTGTCAATGGCAGCAGTAACGGCTCGGGAGATTCCAAGTGGTCTTAGGACGACCACGTTGTAACAAACCCACCGAACCGTCCGGGAACGGCTGGCAGTCCGAAGAACAGACAGAACAGGGAGAAGAAGATGCAGCAGCAGCAGCAGCACTGTCGGCTGAGCACTGCGTCATCCATCGTCCAACATGTTGTCGACACATCATCGCAGGGACTCGTCAGCGACACGTTGTCACTACTACCCAGCAGCACGGCAGCTACCTCGTCGCTCAAGGCGCAGCTCGATGCAGTACGAAATCCTGGCAGCCGTCAGAAGCAAAAGACACAGCCGAGGCGTGCCATCTCTACAGCTTTCACACCTCAAAAGCGACAACATCATGACCAACGCACAGCACCTACCTCGGCCGCATCGTCTCCACCGAAGGCCTCGGGCTCGGGCAAGCAGGGACTGCTGCCAGGCGCAAGCTCGACTTCTCTGGACCCGAGCTCAAGCCCCAAGCCAAGTCCTCCCAAGCAATCGACACCCACCAACAACAAGATGAAGGTCCGAAAGAGAGCCTCTCCTGCGCTCCGGAATTCACCTCTCGGCAAATCGCCAGGCAACAAGTCGCCCTGCAAGACACCGTCCAATTCTCCTGCTGGTGATCAGGGGAGGCGCAGCCAGGGCGGAGACTGAGCCTCTAGAGACGGCGGCGGCAAACGATATGTAACATGGGTAACATGGTCGTACCTATGTGCGATACTTTGCGCAAACAATGCCCAGTATGACACGACATGGCACCTGAAATAACGGATATATATCCACTACACGTGTCAACTTTTTGACAGGTTGACACTCCGTCTTGGCTAAGTGCTTATGTCGGTTCACATACAATACAGCCCGTGGTCCTCTTCTTTCTTTTTTTTTTTTCCGTATTCCTTTTTTTTGTTTCTGGGTTTTTTCAGTCCAGCATCTGCATTAGATTCCCCAAGGGTCTTTGGAGGCATACATGGCATCGGGTGTAAAAAGGAAAAAGGGAAGGGAAAGGGTCTTCTTGTTGTTGATGGTGCATCTGTGCATGCATGGGCGAGGTGGACGCAAATGATTTGTGAGTGCGCCCGCGCGGATATCACTTTGTTAGGCAAAGCCCATACACGTTCCAGGGTCTGTATCAAAAGACCTGCATCCAGATGTTTGTGTCTTTCTCTCTCGCGAAAAAGAGGGGAGGTTGTGGTCAGCATGCGTGCGTGAGTGAGCGAGTTCTCTAATGGAGGACCAGACACGAACATCGCATCAAGAATAATCAATGATTCGAGGAGTTTCAAACAAAGAGAAAAATGCAATTGTTGTTAATGATACAGTCTCGCCCCTACAGTGCTCGGAAACCAATGGGTCATCGACGCCAAAAGGGAGACTGCAGGGGAGGACGTCGCTATGATAAAAACAAAAAGAAAAAGAAAAAAACAGAAATCATTAACGCCTCAACGCCCTTCCGCACTCTCTACCCAGAAAGGAGACCAGCTCAAACTCCGGCTTTGCCCCAATGAACCTGATCCCATGCCGAAATCAAAGAAGCAGAAAAGGATGAATTAATCAGCAGCATCCGCGAGGAGAAAAACCAGCGTCTAGTAAGCCTCGCGCTCATCATAGGCACCAGGCATGTAGCGGCGCACGATGGGGAAGGGGAGGGCCAGGCTCTGGTCGTTGGTGTTGCTGTTGGAGCCACCCTGGTTGGTACCGCCGTTGCCAGCGCCGGCACCTGCACCGCCGGAGGTGGTGGAAGACTGGGAGCCGGAGCCGCCGTCGCCAGCAGTGGTGCTCTGCACGCAGGGGAGTGTTAGAGAGAGAAAGACAAGGGGAGAGGACATATGACTTGGAGAATGGGGGGAGAGCGAGAGAGTATGTGTGTGTCAAGACTTACGCTGCCATTGCCGCCGGAGGAGGAGCCACCAGCACCGTTGGCATCAGTGTTGCCTCCAGAGTTGCTGCCACCAGCCGAGTTGGTGTTGCCGACGGTGCCGGTCAGGCTCACGCTGCTGCTGTCGTCGGCAGCACCACCGTTGGCGCCCGTGGCAGACTGCGTGACGTAGGTGACGCAGCTGCCGTAGCAGTCGGTGTCCTGGCCGTTGCTGTTGCTGCCCGCGCTGCCACCCGTCTGCTGGCTGTTGGCGTTGATGGCGATGTTGCTGCCCGCACCGCCGTTGCCGGCGCTCATGGTCGAGCCGGAGCCGCCTGTGCCGGAGGCGTCGCCACCATCACCGCCGTTGCCACCTGTGTTGGACGCGCCGGCGCCGCCGTCGCCGCCCGTCTGGGTGGAGGCGCCACCTGCACCGCCTGCACCGCCCGTCTCGGTGATACCGGTCGTTGAGGACTGGGAGTCAAACAGAGCGTTGGCCTGGAAGGCCATCAGGGCAAGGACGAAAGCCTGGGTGAACTGCATTTTTGAGAAAATAGGTTTGGGACACAAGAGAAAAGGAGATGGGTAATGAGTGGTATGGTAAAGAAAGTGGGTGTGGTGAATTAAAAGATTGTGTGTTTGTGTGTTGATGAAGAATGGAAGAGGAAAGCCCTGCTTTCTCTGAATGAAATGAAGAACGATGCTGAAAAAGAAGGAAAAGTGTTTGTTGTGTGATGATGAGGGAAGCAAGAAGGTCAGGACGATGAACCAGACGGGACGATGATGTCTTATACTCGGAAGACACGCCACCGAGAAACATGCCTCTCCTTCTTTTCTTTCCACTCGACCATCGTGGCCATCTATTCGCCACCATCTAGGTATGTGTGTGTGCGCGCGCAAGACGCCCATCAGCCTACACATTGGCCGCATCTTACATTGGCATCTCAAGTTCGGTCGCGCAATCTTTTGGGCCTCTTCAGACCGAGCTGGAGACCCGGAGACTGCCAACCATCCCAAGTTCCTCGTCCTGAAAGGCCTCAGATCAGGGGTGTCTATCGGCCTGGGCCTCTCTCTCTCTCTCTCTCTCTCTCTCTCTCTCTCTCTCTCTCTCTCTCTTTTCCTCTCTCTTGGCAGTCTGGGTTCTCACCCTTTCTTGCTGATGTAAAGACCCGGCGGGCCACGAGTTCGCCTGGCAAGCGTTCAGACGTTACTTTTCTCTTCTTTCGCACACGAGAGGATGGCGTGCTTACATGATTGTACCACGTTTAGATAATATGCAGGTGAGGGACCCGAAGGGACAGGTGATAGATCGCGGGCCGGCGCTGTTTTTTGCTTAGATGATGATATCTTTTGGGGGGTCGGGGTTTGTATGTGTGTGTCTATGTGTCAGCACTCATATTACCTCTCAGGATTATGTTATGACGGCCTCAGCGCTTTCTCTGGAGGCCCAACATGTACGAGGTGAGCAGTGCACATCTTGGCGGCCAGGTTCATAAACACAGGAGTGGTAGGCAGCTTTTGTTTGTTCTGGTCGAGTCGGCTTCGTTGCCTGTGTTCCACGCAAGCTGATGCCTTCTTCGGATTAGATTGTTGGAATTGCAGCCCGGTAGATTCAAGGCAATCAAGATGCAGTTCATCGGACAACTTGGAAGGAGATGGGAAGATCTCTGTACCTCTCTCCCTTTCTCTCTCCATTCAAATGTCCATAAGCTGACGGGAAACTTAAATGCGGTCAACAACACCCTGCTTAAATTTACCTTCCTATACTGTATTCAGCTTAAGGTTCTGCTAATCCGGAACCTGCCAAGATGCAGCTAACTGAGAATTTCCACTTGAAACTCAGTTGCTGGTCCTCCGGTAAGCAGCCCTACAGCCTGATCTCGCGGCCTAGGCGCATCCATATCCATACTTACAGCTGGGCTAAGGTGACAGTGCAGCTCGAAGCAATACTTGTTGTGGTTTGCTAGCGTCCCCGATCTGGAGCACACAGTAAGCTTATTTTTTTGGTTGGCAATGGCCCGATGTTACGGCTTCAGTAGGAACACTAAGCAGGCCCTTGTTGTTTTTCTTATTTTTCTTATTTTTCTGCCCTTCTCCAGTTGGAACGAAAGCACAAATCACCATGAGAGGCGGTCTCATGTCGATGGAGTTATGCCAAAACAGTTGAGCGAAAGGGACACCTTTGAGGTATAATTAAACAATAGCCTGTCATCTATTCAGAATGTGTTAAGTGATTCATGCTGTGCTCTGGAGGCTGTGCATGGTTGGCAATAATCAGCTTCGAACTGATCAATATTCAGAGGGCATGGTTTTTTCAGAATAACAAACTGGTCTACTCTGTCAATATGAAACTTCATTCCAGCCCTGTAAAGCACCGTGGTCAAGACATACTTTGAGTAATAGAAAGGGCTGGCTTACATCCATCATTTTGACTTCATGATATCACCATGCACAATGTCTGGAGCGTTGAACATCGACCACATTCTCATGCATGGGCATACACATTCTGCTTTACAGTTACAATGCTCAGCCATGATTCAAGTCACATAACTGAGATGTTGACTTGGAAAATGAACGTAAAGATGACGGGTCAATCCTCGGGTATTTCGAAAGGATCTTTGGACAAACATAGCCAAGGAGAAAGGCATCGCAGGTACTTACATCTAGTCCAACTTTTATTCTACCTCTCCAGCCTTATCTTCTCTCTTGCGCTCGAGGGAGAGGGAGCAGAAGTACAGAGCTAATTCATGCTAACTGTCTTGATACGAATTGTCATATATCATCATAATACTGCTCGGAGTACGCGAGCATGCGAGCATGCGTACTTTAGCTACCAAAAGCCTGGCATGGCAATGGTTGACGATCTCAACACCATTTTCATGCATTGCGCACGACTCTCGACTAATCATCTATGATTCATATAGGATTTGGAATAATCTTGCATTGTCTTTTGGTATTGTATACTTTCAAGCCAAATTTTGAATCCTCTATCCATTCTAAACATGTTCTAAACACTCAAGGCGACTCGGCCGCACCAGTCAGCGCCTCGAGACATCCATCATATACAGCCTTCTTGACCAGAGGGGTGTCAGAACCATCCGGCTGTAGGAAGAGATCGGCATAACCTTGGTCTGCGAAGGTGCTCGGGATCCACGAGTAGGTATCTGCAGCGACACACACACACACACACACACACACACACACACATTAGACAATAGTTCCCCAAGACCTCCCGGAGGTGCGCAACTCACCATCAAAGTCCCAAACAGTGATACCAACACAGCCGTCCACATTAGCGCACGCAGCAACAGTGCTATAGTAATCCTGAACCTGCTGCGCCTCCGTCGTGGCGTTGGGGGGCAGCGTCAACCTCACATCGAGCTCCGTGACCGCGACGTCCACGCCCAGCGCGGTGAAGGCGTTCATGTTAGCCTCCTGCACAGCCTGTGTCGGCGTTTCGCCCACGATGAAGTGCGACTCGAGGCCCACGCCGTCGATCTGGATGCCCCGCGCCTTGAGCTCCGACACGAGGCTCTGCGCGGCAGCGGACTTGTTGCCGGCGTACTCGATGTTGTAGTCGTTGTAGTATAGCTTGACGCTCAGGCCGTTCGCCTGCACCGCCTTGGCCGCGGCGTCAAAGGCCAGGAAGAAGTACTCCGGCCCGATGGTGTCGTACCACAAATTGCTGGTGAAGGCGCCGGCGGGGTCGTCGCTCAGGGCCTCGTTGACGACGTCCCACGAGTAGCAGTGGTCGCCAAAGTGCGAGACAAGGCTCGTGACGTGGTTTACCAGGACGGCGCTCAGGGTCTCATTGGTCCAGTTGACCGCGGGGCTGGTCACCCAGTCAGGAAGCTGGTTGTACCAGATGAGGTTGTGGCAGCGGACGAGTTTTCCGCTGGCCTCGGCGAGGTCGAGAAAGTAGTCGCCGCCTGTGTAGTTGAAGACGTTTTGCTCTGGCTCTGTGTATTCAAACTACAACGGTGCGAATCATCAGCACTGCACCCCATTTTGGTTGGGGAAAAAATCGTTTATTCAAACAAAAACAAAAGAAGAGAATGACCAGGAGGGAGAGGGCTTGTATGACACTGACCTTCATGATATTGGCTGGGGTGGCACCGCCAAAATCATGGGTATTGTTGAACTCAGCCATATAGTACTCGTCGGTCAGTTCACCCGTGCCTGGGATATCGGCAGCGGTCCCGAACCAGAGTTTGCCCGCCGCCTTCGCAGCATCGTTGAGACCATATCCAGTGGCGGTGGCGGTGGCTGTCAAGGTCGTCGTGGGGATTGTGTTGGTAACCGCAGTGGTAGTGATGACGGAGGTGTCACTCGAACCTGTGGCAGTCGTCACCACAGACGAGGCGGCTGAACAGTCTCCTGGCGCTGTAGTGATGGTCACAGTGACCGTCTGGGCGCCATAGCTGTAGCTATGATGGGGCGAGGCCATCACCACGGCCTGTATAGTGGCCAGAAACCCACTTGTAAGGAATAATCGGAAAGACATGGCTGAATTATGAATTACTACACAGAAGCACAAGATGCCCTCAACCCTTGACGATCATAAGGAAGCCGGCGAGCCCACTAGATTTGAGAGTATAAGACGAACAAAAGAAAGAAAAACAAGAGGGGTTGTAAGTCTATTCACATCATTATATATTCGTGCTGATCTTGCCTGACTACATGCTACTATTAACCAGTGCACGTAAAAACAAACCTTCCACTGGTAATACAGCCGATGAAGAGCACCCTCGATCTGCTAGAGCCCCGACAAAGTTGTCGGCTAATAATGCGGCAAGCACAAAGAACCTTGTCTCATCAAGGTAGAGTGCCTCACGCCAGGGATTTCGAGATAGGGAGAGAAGAGAGGAGTATAATACGACCAGGTGACCCTCACAGAATTGTCGTCCAGCCGGGGCAAACACCACTTTCTCCCCCTTCCCCCCAGTACTTACCTAGACTAGGCCTTTAGACCTGAAATTAATGCAGAACCCCCGTAGAGACTAGGCCAGGAGACATGGTTGGTGCAACAAGCTTCGATGGTCATGGTTGATAATCTGCCATAGAGAAGGAAGATGTAGTGACGAGCCGGCTAAATACAGCAGCGTTAGTGTGAGCACTGAGGGCATAGTGCGAGGGCACCTGGGTTGACTTTGTTCAGGTTTCTTGCGGCGGCTCGCTTATAGCCAGCCGGGCTGGCGGGTCGGCGCTGGGTAATAGCTTGTGGCGATGATGGAAAAGGAGGGGGAAAGCCACGTGAAGAGTTGAATCTGGACCCGGTCTGACGGAATCCTCTTCTAATTATTTGCCAAATAATGGCGGTGGCTAGGCTCATTCGGCCGTGGCAGAGCGGATCAAGAGGCAGGGCATGAAGTAGAGACATTGCCCAGTTTGAAATACAAATTCAAGGACAGTATACCAAGGGCCGAGTAAAAAGAACTAGAGAATGACTTCTCAGTTTGTCGACTACACCTAAAACAAGATCTTTCAACCCAGTAAAAGTTTTTGGAGTGACAAGTCTGGAAATGTCGATCTGCAATTCTCAAGTAATATTGGACTGCATTGAATGTCCTGCCTTCATGTGTGACAGGTATTATCAGTGTCTGGTCTCCTGGGATGAGGACGTAGCCCATACACGCAGCAGATCCGCTATGAGTCCTGAACGGGCCACCGACTATCCATCCTTCTTGGATTGCTTGTCGTAAATGATCAATGCAGGCCCGGCACAAAAATCTTGCCAGGTCTACTTCCGAAAACAAAAAGTCTCACAGCAAGACGCCCTAGTCTCCCCCTGTTGTTGTTGGCTCAAGGTACACAAACATATCTGAACTGCTTTCATTGAATTCCGCATCTTCCTTCTCATCAATTGACCAAAAGGGGGGGGGGGCCGAAATCGAACGATCCGTGGTATCGCGCTCGCATAGACAAAAAAAAAAAAAAAAAACAGAAAGCAACACGGGGACAGAAGGCGGGGCTGCGGGCGGTTCTCCCGCTCCCCCCTTCCTCTTCTTCTCTTGTTACT
>JACWST010000331.1:0-11125 GCA_014850475.1 Cryphonectria naterciae | reverse complement strand
CTCTCGCCCCTACATTTTCCTCACTGAGCTTGTACCAAGCCGTGTTTTTGTACGCCCAGTAGGAACAAAAAAATATATATCCATATCGACAGACAACTTCTTCCAACCTCACCTAAAAAAAAAAAAAAAAAAAAAATCTCGTAAGTAGACTGGGGACCGAAGACGAGATTCGGCGATGATGAGTCGTCCTCCAGATGCCAAACAACCGCTGAACCCGTGAACGCCAAACGCTAATATGGGTTGGGCCCGAGATCTGGTGCCTTGCATAACATTGATCAGTATCAACTCTTTACTTCCGCCTCAGGTTCGTTTTCGTTGCCCTGTATGACGCACAAGCGTAGTCTGGTGGATTCCTGGCGGCATGTCGCACCAGCGCTCATTGTCCCGCGCTGTCTTTTTCTGTGACAACATAAGCAATCCTGTGAGCGAGCGGTGCAGTTCGCCGGCTCGTCTCTTTAGAATCGAATGATCGAGAAGGACCTCCCTCTCCAGGGCCCTTGAGAGATCGCTCTTTCAGTAAAGCGACCTGCACGGAGATGGCCCCCCGGGGGAGCAGAGATCCATGTTCAGGACGTGTCGTGTGGATTATGACTTTGCACAACGGCCTGTCATCCGTTGACTCATCAACCAACTCATATGGGGTTGCTGTGGTCGGTGACTCGGAATCCGTTGATCGTTTCTCTTTCCTCAGAAGTGATATGCATCGTCCTTGAGGGCTCATCCTGGCCCGTACTACCAACCTCTCTCAGTCAGTCTTCCAGTGGTCCACCTCATCCTTGCCAAGATACAACTCGACGGCATAGAGGGCCATCGTGGCTGCGATATTGGTCCAGCGCCACGCATTCCCACCGGCATCGCCCCCTCTAAGAGTCCATCCGATGCCGTCGCTGTCGATACCACCGTCGGCGGAGACTGAAAAGTGCTGCAGCAGCAGACTCGTGTAGACCGCAATCAGAATGGACGGCGAGAACCAGGACACAAAGGTGAACAGCTTGTTGGCTGCGTCGGAGGAATCGTCAAAGTTGGAGGGCTCGTCCATCAGGGCGCTCGCACCAGATTCGCGGACCGCAGGGATGATGCGCGTTGCACAGTAGAAGACGATGATACGGTAGACAAGAGAGATGATGACGCTTGGGGTGATGGTTTGAAAGGCAGCCCATAGGAAGGTGAAGGAGTCGCTAAAGGCGCCTGGCAGCTGGCTCAGCATGTGGAGGAAGGTCGCGTACGACGCCATAATAATGGGGGGCAGCGGTGGAAACTCGAGTTGTGATGCTGCGGCCTGCTCCTCTGCTGCGGCCTGGGCAGCCGCAGCACCCTCGGCTGATGGCAAATAGTCGGTGAAGATCTGGTAGACGCAGAGGACCACATATGCGAACAATAGCGAGGACTCGACCGGGTTGCCTCGTCCGCTGCCGATACCAAAGGCGCAGAGAAAGACGGCGGATGTCATCGTGACGCCGATCAGGGTGGCATCAAGGTTGCTGATCTGCGGGAACCGGGCGACGCGCCAGAGAAAATAGAGTGCGCTTGCCATAATGGAACCGGAGAAGACGACGAGGATGATCTGCAGCAGGTTCATCATACAACTGGTCAGCCGAGGTACTTCTCCTCGTGGCAGGATAAAGAAGCTCTTCAGGAGGGGAAGGCCTCCAGCAACTTACCACCCACGTATCGCTTCGGCCCCTGTTGACCAGCCATCTTGTGATCTGCCCCGCGGCCTGAATGACCAGCAAGCTGCAGAACCCCTCCAGGAGCTGGAAGACAGGGCTGGAGTAGCGCAAGCCCTTGTCCCAACCACCCAGAGTGAGGTGTTCCAGCAGGCCGCCCTGGCCAAAGAACCACTCATGCCAGCTATCTGTGTGTTTGACGACGGGACGGATATGGCCAAGAGTCCTCGAGACCCAGTCGGAGGAGCCCGTATCGACAGAGAAGCGGTTGAGGGACCAGATCAACAGCGAAGGCAGGACGATCCACTGGGCGACGCGCATGATGTTGGTCAAGGTCCAGCGCACCGTGGACCTTTGGGGTGTTATGGCCTTGACAAAACTGTAGAGGAAGTAGAAAAGAAATATCGAAAGGCTAAACGCCAGGCCAGAGTCGCGACCCCCAACATCGAAGGCTATGGGTATGGAGAGGACGATAGTGAGAAGGTAGACGGTGCCGGAGAGGACCCCGAAGATGGCCCACATGATGACAGGAGGAGGGTGAGAGACAGGTCGAGGAGGAGGAGGAGGAGGAGGAGGAGGGGATGGCGGATCAGGATCTGGTAGATGTCGAGTAGTACCAGACCGAGATGCTTCGAGGGGATGTGGCCTGAGGAGATCTAGGTCAAACTCGAGGTTTATCGCAAACCCAGGCTGGGCGGTATTGGGCCGGCGCGCGCAGAGGGGATTCGAAGAGGTTGGACAAGGACGAGTTGAGAGACTTTTTCAAGGCGATGTTGTTATGGGGGGGGCGATGGTTGAGGAGGGCACCAGACTTGATGAATGCATCTGCGGCAGGATGGTCTATTGCAGATGTTAAGAAATCTTATTGAGCTGCCCTCTTGGTGCTTGTGTGTGTGCGTTGCTGGGATCCTGTTTTTGACAAGAGATGGTGGTGTTCAGAGGGTTGGCGGGGTCTGGAGGAGCTTGGCCCTGAACCTGAGACCCTGACAGCAGTAGCTCTGCCTGGGCTGTGTGCATGTGACAACAACAACAACAACAATAACAACCAAAAAAACCCACAACACCACCAAAAGAGGGGTCAAACCTCTGGGCTGTGCAGTTTCTCCGGGCACAAAAAAAAAAAGAATAGTACACACAGAAGAGGTGATTAATAAAGAATGAAAGAAAAAGAGAGCGAGAAAAGGAGGAAGACAGAGAGAAAGAGAAAAAGGCAGTAGTAACAGGTTGTACCGTACTGCCCTTGTGAGAATTGTGGGCAAGCAAAAGGTGTCCAGATGAAGTCAGTCACATCTAATCAAATCTCCAAAGCAGGTTTGAAATTTGGAGATGAGCCTAGACGCCTTGTACCCGTACTACAAAGCCCACCAACCCCAGTGGCCACTGGCGTTCCTCCCCCTGTTCCCCTGCTACCCTGAAGCCTGTTATGCACGTTATGGTACTACCATCCATTGCCTGCACCATTCCCCCCCCCCCCCTCACCCCCTACATTACCTGTATTAGCCTGCAAATTGCCAGGGCCCTGCTGGCGGGCCTTGGTCTGGGCTGGACAGGGGTGTTCCATGACTCTTATCTCCTGTCTTATCGGTTCTCGCTTAGTCCCGATGCTGACTCAGCTGGGTGTTTGTGGCTCCTGCCTCATTCCTCATCTCTTGTTGACATCCCCTCCGTCATTTTGATCCTCATCCTGGCTTGGTCTACCCTCCCAACCATATATTGATTCATTTGACTACTCTGCACTGACACTGCCATGGACGAGAGAACCATGGGAAAAGATACTTTGTCGATGACACACACAAAGAGAAATCTGGTGGTCGTCTAGTGGTCTCAATGGAGAGAATTCCTAGTTTTCCATGTTCCCCAACCTCGGGATCGGAATACGCTTTGATGGCCATTCAGCGCATGGGTACACAGCTCTCCCTGTCTACCAGGAATATCTTGTCGATCAATCCTTCAGCGGTGGAACTGGCACAGATGTCTTCTGTTTTAAGCTTATTCTCATGGTTCTGGTAAGTGAATCTAGTAAGTATGGCCAGGGCTACTGGGTGTCCAATGTTGATGGTCAGACTATCGTTTCTTCTCTGCTCAAGATCTTATCCAGCACCTTCGACAGCTTTCTTTCGCAGTCATCGACCATCTTGACAGACCTCCACGCCACATATCGATCGGGACGGACGAGCACACACCCGCTATCCTCGACCCCCCTGCGTGCGTACCACTGGCGCTCGATGTCTTGCCACTCCAGCCCGAACCCGATCTTGTAGCTGTTGACAGGGATGCCCGTCTTCTTGCTGATCGCTGCGGCCGCGTCCTGCCACGCCTCTCCACCATAGCCTGTGAAGAGGCAGAAGGCTCCCTTTCCAGCCAGGTCATGTGTCGAGATTGCTCTGCGCCGTGCCGGTACGTCCAGCCATGCGTGTGGGAGGCGGGTGCCGGGATACGTGCAGACCTGGAACTCGGCGATGGTATCCCCCTTGATTTGCGGCCGTGGCCCTGTCTCGTCGTCCAGGTAGATGGCGTTGGAGGTGTACCACTGGTTTCCGCACAGGCCCAGACTCTTGCCTTCGATACCCTTGACCCCGAACGCCTCATGCAGCTTTCGCCTCTGCTCTTCACCTGCCTCCGTCGCCGAGTGGAGCAAGGAGTGCATTTGGGCGCCCTCCTCAGGACTTGAGCTTAGCAGCCCCAACACATCCCACAAAGGCAGGTGTTGAGCACGGAGGGCATTATTTGCTTCACGGACCAATTGAGCGGCCACGGGCTGCCGCTCTCCATCATACGAGTGGAGTAGCTCTGGGCCGGCGAGACCACGCGCCACGAAAGCGACTTTCCACGCCAGATTGTACGCGTCCTGGACACAGGTGTTGCTGCCTAGGCCATAGATGGGTGGGTGACGGTGGGCAGCATCTCCGAGCAGGAAGACGTTGTTGTCCGGGTCCAGGTGGTCTGCGACCGTCTCACGGATCACCCACGGGTCGAGGCGGTGGAGCTTGAGCGGTATGTCTTTGGTCAAGGCGTTCTCGTCGAGCCCGAGCGCCTCGCGAACGTATGCAACGAGCTCAGGGCTGTCTGCCTTCAAGTCTTTGAAAGGATTCTGGCTAAGTTCGATTCCCGGCATCATGGTGACCAGCATCCACTCGTGCCACGGACGGATCATGCGGATGGCTTGAGAAGAGGGCCTTTATCAATATCCATATCGCCGTCCATTCCTTGCCCTGCTTACAGCTTCGGAGAGTTGGGGTACAAGGGATGCTTACTAGCGCCAACACCTAGGCGAGAGTGTGCCGTCGGGTTTACTGCCGGGTGAAGAGAGGTCAGCGTTTTCATCGTCTCTGCAGGCGTTGGGTGCTCGCGACCAACTAATCGTGTGCAGCTGTGCATGTTTCCCTTCCATCAGGTGGGTCACATCGCAAGTGAAGAGTATATTACACGCCACGCCCTGAGACGGCACGGTTGTAAACTTGGCATTCGTGGATCGAGCAACCGTACTGCGGCCGCCATCGGCTCCAAAAAGAAATTTGGTGCGGACTGGTCCATGAGAAGTCAGTCTGTCGTCGGGCGAAAAGTTATTCGAGATGGTCACATGTTAGAGCACGTACTGACGAATGAGTCCTCCCGGACGCGATCCTGCATTCTACATAGCCATTCTCCAGTGGGAGCCTTCTCCACTGACTCAAGCTGGGTCGAGAAGCGCACGGCAAAGCCATTGTGAGAGGCGTTGTTGACCAGGATGGGCTCCATGTACGATTGCGGGAGGTCAATCCACCTGCTGGGCGTGGACGACTTAACCTGGGCCTGTCCAGCTGTTCAGCATGTTGAGGACCAGCATCCGACACGTTAAAGGGGGGGGGGGGGGCGTGACAGGGAAAGGGAAGAATGATTATCTTGTACCGCCATTTCAGGGACCCCTTCCCAGTGGAGGACTCTGCCCCATTCCTGCCCGAGCAAGCTTCGACAGTATCGAAAAGCCCCAATCAGCTCAGGGCCCACAGACATTCTTGTGGCATCATCTTCGAGGCCGATGTCACGGAGACACTCTTGTAGTGACACGACTTGTTTAGCAAAACTTGGGCCTGGCTCTCGCAATACCTCACAACTGAGAGCAGAGAAGAAGAAAAAAGACGGTGTTGGACCTCACCCATAGTGAAAGGGTTGACAAGATGCGCTCTTGGC
Organism: Cryphonectria naterciae; assembly: GCA_014850475.1. Lineage (NCBI taxonomy): Eukaryota > Fungi > Ascomycota > Sordariomycetes > Diaporthales > Cryphonectriaceae > Cryphonectria > Cryphonectria naterciae. Next base: position 5,288 of record JACWST010000331.1, on the reverse strand, counting down.
GTATCCGTCGGGCCTTGTGCATCGACGACCACAATGCCCTTCATACCTATTCACATTTGGTCAGACACGGCCTTATGAAAGTGCGCACGCATGTCTTCAGCCTCACCATTCTGTCCAAGAAAGCATGCCAGAGCAGCGCCGGCTGGCCCGGCCCCGACTACGAGGAAGTCTGTCTTGATCCCAGATGTCATTTGGCCTATTGGTTCATGCTCCTTCCAGAGTTTACGATGATAAGAGATGATTTAGATATGAAGAAAGGTAATGAGGTCTTAAGCAAGCGGCCTGAGTGAGAGGCGGAATGATGCACAGCTTATAGAAGACAGGTTCAATATATGCAGCGAGTCGAAGTCAATTTATACTATAATACCTATGGACCCTTATCACCGATGGAGGTATAATATTCAAGGCCCTATTAATTATTGCATGCCTAGGACCAGATACATATTCAATAGTCTGGTCAGTACATACAATAGGCTCCCGCAAAAGCTTCCCTCTCTTTCTCCATCAGCTACGTATCCTGTTCCCGTTGGGAAGAGGGCAGGGGGACGGGGGATTGGCGGGGAAGAAGGCAAGATCACCCTCGCATCCAGGGGCACGTGATTGGGACATGTGTTGGATTTCGAAGCATTGCAAATCCGACTTGCCCAGTTAACGCCGACCCTCATTCATGACAAGCTTTTTAAAGGGCGGGCTTACAATTTCATTGTCTATAGTGCTGACGGTTGTTACATACCATGGTAGTATTATTGGAGAAAGTAATACACTGGTACACATGGATTTCCCCGAACGGGATTATGTACCTCTAAGCGGAGGACTCGGAATTGCATATATATCCGGGGTCGCATCCGCACCCTCAAAGAGACACCAGAGTATCATTATATGGTGATCAATACTAGGTTAGCTCGCTCCATAGTCATATATTCTATACGGCAACCCCCCTTTCCCCTCATACTCAAGACCGCAATTAGTGCTCTCTGCTGTAGCATTGGTGTGCCAGGTGATGACTAGTAGGTCATCACGGTCGGGGACAATAACAGCCACATTGTCATTAGGGCTGCTGATGAATAAGTGGCTGCGGCTCAGTTGACCCTGTGAAGTGAAGTTGGGAATGGAAGTCTGGAGCCTCACTTGGATAATTGTTATGGTCTTTCTGCCAAAACATATCAACTGCTCACTTACCTGCTTGCTTACTATTAATTTTTAGCCACCTTCTCTGGATATATGAAGCTCTTTATATGTGTGCCACCTTTGTCTTAAAAAGAAAGCCTCATTTTCTCCAAGCGTAAACAATATAAATTGGGTCTCAGACTTCACACAATCATGGTTTTTTGTTTTATTTTATTTTATTTTGCATTGAACTGAAGCGCAAAGGTCTATTGAGTGGTATCAAGATTGATTCAGATCTATGCAAATAGTACACAAAAAGTACATATGTAATCATAATGCTGATGCTTAGGATAAGGATATCTTGCTGTCTAATAGTTTTGATGGAGAAAAGAAAATATAAGCAGAAGAAGAAGATAGAAAAGGATGAAGCACAATGCAAGAAAAGAAAAAGGAAACAAAGAAGAAAAGAAGAAAAAAAGAAAAAGCAAGAGCCTGACAAGGGCTTGTAACAAAACGACGCTAGTCTAGAGCATACAAAAAAAATTGGGGTATGTTCTTTCATGCAAAGCACTTTCCCTCACCATCGAAAACCACCGAGAAGGAAGGAGGAGCTCTCGGATTCAGGCGTCCCGATTCATCTTCTTTTTCTTTTTTCCTTTGTTCTTTTTCTTTTCTCTCTCAGTCATCAAATTGTCGCCGAGAAACACATTATACACTGGCCTTCTGAGCCCAGCCGACACGCTGCTCACCACCATCAAAGACCACGTACGCAGACTTGAGAGCGATGTCGCCAAAGATGGAGAAGCCGATGGAGCTGTCGCTCTGCAGGCCGCCGTAGCAGGTGGTGTTGGTGGTGTCGACAGCAGCCCAGTTGATGTAGTCACCGGGCACGGTGATGGCACCATCACCCACGCCAAAGGAGAAGTCGGGCATGGTGCTGTCGCAGGGGAAGACATAGCCGCCCTCCGCGGTGCTGTCCTCGGCGCCCGAGACCTCGGCGTAGTAGGCAGCGACAACGTCGTCAGGAAGCATGAGCAGGGTGGTGCCGGTGTCAGCAATGCCGGTGATGGTCTCGTCGGTCAGGGTGACGGCGCGCTTGCCCACGGTGACGGTGCGCGCCGAGATCGGGGCGTGCTGCTTGGTGGTGTGCGTGGCGCGGGCCTCGGGCATGCCCAGGAGGCTGCGAGCCCGCCTGAAGAAGCCGCCGCCTGGCTGGCCACCTGCAGAGTTGTCGTGGTTGTGGTGGCCTGCGCCGTCGGTCTCGGTGTTGGCGGTTGTGGAGGCGGAGGTGGTGGCCGCCGCCGCGGTGGAGGTGGTCGTGGTGCCGTCGCCGACGGCGTAGCCTGTGGACTGGAAGGTCCAGTAGCCAGAAAGGTCCTGGCTGGTGTTGTACAGGTTGGCGTAGAGAATGGTGCCGGTGAAGTCGATGGCGCCAAAGGTGTAGGTACCGGCGGTGTCATGGTTGAGGTTGGCCACGAAGACAGGCGAGGTCAGGGTCGACTTGATGTTGTCGAAGAAGGTGTTCTGGGCGGTAGGGGAGACGGTGTTGAGGCTGCTCATGGCCAGGCCGACGAGACCAGAGTTGGCAGCGTCGTCAGTGAACTCATCCGAGACGGTGGTGGCCGCCTCGACGGCCTGGGAGGCATACGTGAGGTTGCCGATGGTGACGGTGTCGGTGTAGACATCACCGCTGGAGGAGCTGCCGTCGCCGTAGCTGATGGACCAGGTGGCACCCGTCATCTTCTGGGCCGTCGAGCTCGATGCCGCGTCGTACGTCTTCTGGCCGTTGACCTCGTCGCTCGGGGTCTCGGAGCTGAAGACCCACAGGTCACTCGAGCCGGTGTCGAAATCGAGGGGGAGGGTCTGGGCGGGGGTGCCGATGGCCACGTTGGTGAGGTACGCCACATCCTCGGACTCGGGGGTGTTGGTGGCCGTTCCTGAGCCAGTCGCGCGCTTGGAGGTGCCGCGGTACGACTTGACAATGGCGTCGAGGTGGGCAGGCATGGTCTTCTGGAACTTGTTGACGGCCTTGGCCATGGCGAGTGCAGGGTGCTTGTAGGACGTGGCGGACCGAGGCCTCACGTTGACGGAGACGGAGCCGGTCTGGACATTGCGAGCCCGGATCATGTCCATCTGGGAGGGCAGGGCGGAGGCGAGCTCGCTGCTCGCGGCCAGAAAACCAACCAGGAATGCGCCAAAGGTCTGCATCTTGAAAGAGAGAGAGAGAGAGAGATCCTTTTCTTTTCTTGTTGCTTTTGTTCTTTCTCTTTCCTCTATTCCTCTCTTAACGTGCTGAGGTAAGATCAGGAAGGAAATGAAGGTAAAGGTCTGAGATCAGGTCAGGGCCTTGTTTGAGGGAAAGTGAGAAAGAAAAAGTTGAATAAAACTACCACCTGGGTAGGTAAATGGTTGAAGCTGGATGCAGGGAATATGAGAATCGAAGAGGAGAAAGAAAAAGAAAAACACTCCTTCCCAAGGAATAGGTACAGGTGTGAAAATGTGTTGGAAAACCTGACTGATGAGGAAAGAAGAGATAAGAAGACCACAAAATGCAGGGAACGGAGGCATCTTTATATATCAAGACGGGCGAGGGCATCCTGCATACCGTACGGAGCAGGCGAGAGCCAGAGCAGAGCAGCAAGCATGCAAGAGGATGCCGTATCCGATCTAGAAGCCAGCCCCTGGGCTCCACCACTAGGCTGGGCAGCGGGTCATCGGCTTGCCTCCCTCAGTCAAAACGGACGCGAGGAGGGGTCTAGACAAGGGCATTCTATCCCGTCAAGGGATTATTTGTGGCTAGATCGTTCAGAGACAAGGTGATAGAGGAGCCGCAAAGGAAAAGGATGACGCAGCCCAGGCCAGCAGGAGGGGGGGAGGAGAAGGAGAAGGAGGCTGATTCCGCGGAGGCGGTTCAACACGCACTTACACACACACACATACACAACACTATGCATGCGAGCGATGCAGGGGCCCCTGTCCTAGTTCACATAATGCCCTCCTCGAACGTCGTCAGGAACTGACGTGTTGTGACTTCAGACGAAAACAACAAAACGTCTCGTCTCTGCTCCCAAAGTGTGCCAAGGAGGGCTTTGGCTTTGCCCTGCCGCGCTCTTCAGGAGGATCTCCGTGATCTCCCAAACATTCCCATCGTCCCGTCAATGTGTGTTGTTTCCTCTCCCATGACCAAGGGATCTTCACTGGGTTGACGATGTGGCTGGGCAGTCGTGACCACCAAACTTACACAACCAGTTGAGTCTCGTCCGAGCCTCGTCCGAGCGCTGACATACTAGATCACCCAAGCTGCTGGGTTTTTCGATCGGCTTGACCGCGAGAGACAGAGACAGCCTTGGCAGGTCATCCCCCACATACCTTTCAACTTGTCAACTCTGACAGAAAGGCGCCGAGTCAAGGCTTAGACGGGGAGATGGGTGGTTGTCTGAGGCGAGCGGCAAAAAAGGCAAGAAGAAAGAAAAGGAAAAGAGAGGGGAAAAAACAGAGGAGGGGTGAAAGGGTTGCCGTGAGTTCCAGGAAGCAAAGCCCCTGACGTTATTCAACATCCACACCTCCTCCCCTTTCCCCGTCCTCCTGCTAGGATCTGTATGATCTTTGTACATAGTATGATACTATGTTCCATAATTACATGCATAGCAGCAGGTCAGGCAAGTCGAATGTCCTCCTACACACGCGCGTGGCAGCCCCTCGGTGGTAGGAGAGAAGAAAAGAAAATCGTCCCAGTCCCCACCAGTCGCTGCACCTCCACGGCAGGGTTGTGCCGACAGTGTGGGGACCCGACCCGCGACTGAAGGGGGCGCATCCAATCGATGTGCCTGGACATTTCTGAAACATAAGATGAGGGTGCCGGGGCGTACGCGGCGCATACAACCACAAAGGGTTCAAGTGGGAGGGAAACTGTCCACCCTTGAAACACGGCCTAAATGATTTTTTGGATTTTTTTTTGGCTCTCGTTCTTCATTTTTTTGCTCCCTCCCCCCTTCCTTAGCCGGTGCCAGCCAGGTAGAGCCTATTTTGAAAGTCTCGGTCCCCACTCAACTCTTCACCACCCTCCGTTAGGAAAAATTAAAAAAAAAAAAAAAAAAAAAAAAAAAAGAACAGGGGGGAAAAAAAGAAAAAAAAAAAAAAGCGGGAGGTGGGAGCGAGAAGATAATACGTTTGTAGTTGGT
>JACWST010000330.1:0-34449 GCA_014850475.1 Cryphonectria naterciae | reverse complement strand
CTAACCCTAGCCCTAACCCTAGCCCTAACCCTAGCCCTAACCCTAGCCCTAACCCTAGCCCTAGCCCTAACCCTAGCCCTAACCCTAGCCCTAGCCCTAGCCCTAGCGGGTGCAGAGCTTGACTCCTGCATATGTTCCGATATCATAAACTGATCACAAAACTAAATCAGTCAGGATACGCAACACGACAGCTTCAAAAGCAGATAAATAAGATACAACATATTCCCTCCTTTCCATTTTTTACTCGAACGGCTCTTGTATGCAATAAAAAGAGGACTCCGTGGCCAAGTCTTGGTGGATGTGGGGGCGAAGGCGTGTAACCCTCTTGTCCAAACGCAGGTTTGAGGGCCAATCCAATATTGTTTGCTATGAATCCTACGGTAGGTGTCGTTCATTGCATGGGCCCAGCCCCTAACAGGAAGATCAATCGGAACGAGGGATGTTCTTTTCGCACCACTATAAAATATCACTTTTGTCAGCCTAGCGGTGCTGATCCAAATTACGTCACATATGGAAGGCGTGGCACTGTGCTAGCAACGCTCCTATGAGACTGTCCAGATCAGGGCTGCGCATCACTTAACTATGCCAGTGTCAGAATAGCGGGATCTGCGGTTTTCTTGCGCTAGAGATGACAGCCCTTGCTCCAACAAAAGCCCCCACGGGATCTGTGCATGGCTCATACGGACGATCTGGCAATATCCAATTCCTTAACGTACTTAACAGTCAGTACCCGGAATGTCCAGAGGCGAAGGCTAGCGACGGACGCACTCCTTTGCATTTTGGTGGAGAGAGGCCCGAGGCGTTGCAATGGTTGCTGAGCCATGGGGTTGATATTGACGCACGAGACGACGATGGAAAAATGGCCTTGATGGAGGCAATATCTTCAAACAACGAAGAGTCCTACCGTATTGAGAGAAGCTAGTGCTAATACCAGACTACCGGGGCCGAAGGTGCTTTTGAGGAAGATCAGATGAGTGGGATAGGATTACAAGCCTGCGGATGAATCTTACTGGGGACGAATGGAAATAGCCTGTTTGACATTCAGCAATTGGGCTCGGATATCATTGGGCACCTGGGCATGATCCAGGCGTTAATCGTGAATTTGACGTCCGACCTGGCATCGAATTTATCATTCAAGACCTTGCCGGTGTTGAAGCCCCCAAAATCAAAGGCATAATCTGCCTTGAGATTATGAAAAGGGTTCATGTTGGTAGAGGGATGAAAGCGGTCCTAGAGAGGGGGGAAAAGAGTTTCTTTCCTTGATCCAAGGTTGTTGCTAGGTGGTTCGAAAGGCTAGGAGAATTGAGCTTAGCTGGATTGTACGCGCATCTATCATTTTTCTGCCCAGGACATTCTTGTCTTGAATCAGCATTATTATACACAAGTCACCCAGAGATACGTGTTTTCAAAGAGAATGAGACGGAGAGCACGGCTGTCGCGTCAAATGAGCGGAATTCGGCGAACAAGCGGTGAATATATTCCCATTCTCTGAACGAGTCGAGCAACACTTGGTCACGACTCACAAGAGCTAGCGTCTACTATAAGCCCTGTATGTTTTCAGCTCTGAACAACACCGTCTTGTATAGGCATGCATGTTCTTGTCTCAAACGGCTAGACAGGTCTGGACAGTTCTACCCCGGGGATCCATGTTAAGCGTTGCTGTTTCTGGTTAAGCAGGCGGCTACGAGAAAGCTCCGGAAATATTGGCTGCGGGGCCGGTCCGCTATCCGTGCCGCCCGCGCAATGTAAAGTCCTGCAAGGTCTAAACCGCTGCTGATTTGAGTATCTGATACTATCGAGTAATTTACTTTGCTCTTTCACATAATCTCCACCCGCTAGAGCGCGAAGAGCGGGTCGATATATATATAATAAAGACGATGCGCGAGGTTGGGAAGTGCAGATGTGCCTGACACTCCCCGTCGAAGAGAGCGGGGCGTAAGTTGGCTGTAAGAAAAGCCAATATTGACTCTAACGACGAAAAAAGAAAACAATTTTATATAAATAATCATGATTGTGGAGAGGAGAACAGGAAGCCTATTGTAGTATAAGCTGTATTCAATTAAGACAGAAAAAAGAAGATGTTGAAGTGATCGAAATTGATGGTTTGTAATTTAATCACTGCTTCAGCTCGATATTACACCGCTAGTTTTCCTTTACCAAGGCATAACAAGAACCTCTAGAGTCTTGCTTTAGTAGCCCCTGCATCAAGAAATGTTTTGTGGCCACTGATATGCCCATGCAATGAAGCTTATTACAAGGGACCTGAACACAGTATCAGCTGAAAACTGGCCGCTGCAAACCAATCGTAATGCGAGTTCATTGTCAACAGATGAACCATGCTGCACCATACCAGGGCTCACAGTACTTTAGCTCGGCGTCGCCATGACATACCTTGTGTGTTTGAGGCTGGCTGAATCCGTATAGTAATACTCATAACTCACAGTCAACTGCGCAATAAGTTGCTCCTGAGCTCCACAACATGACCATGTAAAGAGCGCTATGCTAGGGATCGGAGCGCCTCAGCTTTCCATTGCCACAAGATACCTTGCTCTTAAGGCTAGCTGGATATGAGTAGTGATGCACATTAGTCTGAGTCAAACTCATAATGGATTCTCCTGAGCTTGACAATATGACCATCTCACGGCCGGATGATCACCACCGCTAAGCCACTTTGCATTCAGACACCATGAGAGCCAGCTGAATGACGGTCTAGAATATCAATATCCCTGTTACTTTAGCAAGGTGTCTTCATGGAATTACAATTAAACAGACTGATCAAGGAGCGTGAGTCTCCAGATATAAATACATCGCTTCCCTGAGGCCTTCAACTCACTCGCAGACCACCACACACGAAACATCCAAGACACTCGAAACCGGCCATTCAACCTCAATTCTATCCTACCAATCTCAATTTTCCTCTTCTTCCAACCTCTTCATCAAAATGCCTACTCCAGTTGAGTCCGGCCATGTGCTCTTCATCGACCTCTTTGATGGCGAAGCCTTGGGTCCTGCTATCACTGTGAAGTGGCAGCAAAACTTCGCTGCTCGTCAGGCACAGTACTATCGTGTCGAAGCAAACAACCTGACGAACAATGAGACTGTTCCTCTCTTCATCGCCGCCGAATGGTATAAGAACGCTACCAAGGACAACCCGAACCACATCAGCAAGATCGGAGAGACTGAGCCCGGTGGTTAGTTCATCACCATTATCACCTCCTTGACCAACCAGTTGTCGCTACATCTAGATTACTGACAGTGATCAATCTGCTACAGAGGGTTACAAAGTCAAGATCGATGGTCGTTTCCAATACGGCCAGAAGAACGCTGAAGGTGAACACCGTTTCGTGATCTACCATGACAAGGAACGCAAGCCATATCAGGTAAGCATTCAGAACCCTTAGTATTTATTCACGGAAATTCGCAGTGGCTGACATGTTGATAGCACCGTTTCATCGAGACTGCAGTCCTATCTGCTTTGTCCAAGTCCGGTGAAGGAGCTGCTGACAAAGTGTGCGGTGTCTTTGGTCTCCCTGCTGGATCCGCCGCCACTGTCACCGATACTGTCAAGTGCTACATTGGTGATTATCTCCACACTTTCTAAGCTGTATTGAATCGATTTTGGTCGAAGCCAAAGTCAAATCATTACATGCATGAGTCCCCTACCCGGTATGGCATGAAGCAAACGGATCTATGTCATAGGTTTTGAGTTCCACATCATTTTTTGAAATTGTAGGGATACTAGTTACCTCTGAATTACAAAATTGACTACATTATACACCCCAAAGAATCTTTCTGCCTGTTCTCAAACGTAGATGAGCCATCTGTTCTCTGTCAATCTACAGTGTCTCGGTGAAGAAGGGCAATGATAATATATTCGGAGCACATAATGCAGGCATAGAGTATGATCTGACTTAAGAATACTTGTCTTTTTTATCACAAAGCAAGCAAAGGCAATAATACAATGCAAGCCAAAAAAAAAAAAAAAAAAGCTTAGCTAGCTAAGGGCAGCAGAGAGCATGGTGGAAATAGCCCTTTATAGCTCATATGGCGCCCTGTGGCTTATAGTGATCTTTTATCTATATTAATATATACTTGATTGTGCAATCTCATTAGCATGTGAGGTCATATCCAAACTTTGCTATGAAATCCACTTTGAAGCATTAGTAAATCAACAGCTTCAAGGCTTAATGAGAATTAATATTGTACCTGGGTGAGATGCATGCCAGCATATTGTGTTTCCCGTCTAGTTGAGACAAAGGCGATGTTGATTTCCTCAGTTAGCGTCCGGGCCAACCTCAAAATCAGTGTGGCTAGCTCCGACGACAGCATAAGCCAGTTAGTCAAATATAACGTGATTGCTATTAATTGAAGTCTGGCAAAACCTCTCATAGTCTCGCATTATAGGTTTCTTGGGAGCCTTTATGTCCACTGCAGTCTAGATGAGCATGCTCAGAATAAATTTAGCATTCGACATTGAGAAAGGAGAACCTTTATTGCATATTATGGTGATGGAAAGTGTTTCACGGAATTGGTTCTTGCGCAGCGAGAGACGAGATTTGCGTAATAACTGAATTTGACAAAAAAATTTAAAAATTTAGCTTTCCGGGTTCATTATTATTTCATATGGCTTATTTCGTGACCTGCATACTAAATGAATTATAATATCTTTGTATATTTCAGGGTTTACGAGATACTGCAGTGTTTATTACAGGGCTAGAGATCTAGGGTACAGCCTTGGGTTAAGGGTTGGGGCTTTGCTAGGAAACAAGCCGGGCGCGTAAAGAAAGAAATTGGACGTCCGGTGCTCTTCTTATTATACCTAGCAGGTGCTGCTGCCTCGTGGCTATTGCAGGTATAGAAGAAGGACTTATCTAGGCAAAAGGCGAACCGGACGGAGGAGAGATAGAATCGTGGATAACGGCGCTAGAAAGGTGAGAAGGAATTTCGATCCATTGGACCAGTCAGCGCGGTAGTGGCGAAGATCCGACAAATGATCGAGGAGCATCACAGGAAAGCCAGTTATTTTAGTCATCTTGCTTAGTCATATTCGTTCTTCAACGGAGTAGATGCCGTGGCGGAAGCGGCTTGCCGCTGGAAACATAGCAGGAACGTAGCATTCCAAAAATTCCTGTATAAGGATTAGTCGAAGATGTCATAAGGAGTACCGCCAGAAATCTCCCCGTGTTCTGTAGCGCTTGATGAGAATGAAAAAAGGCATTATTACGGTGGGCCGTAGTATACTAACTTTAGTGGAACGGTTTCGTATATTTTGATCGTTAGCTGCGTTAACTTCACGCTCTCTCCTCTCTCCTTCTCTTCGATATAACAAACATCGTCTCTTCTTAGCCCATCCCGTAACCTACTATTAGTGGTGCTCGCTGGCGGGGTCCATGTCAACCTCTTTCCAGTCCGCGTACACTGTGGTGCCCAAGGTGATCTCTCCCCTGGCGACGGGCTGGGCCTTCCCACTTCTGGAGTCGGCGAGGCTGTTATATACCGATACCATGTGCTTGGCGCCCGGCTCGAAAGATAGGCCGGGGGTCTGCGCCATATCTATCTGCCCTTGGCTGTTGGTAGGCCTGAGTCGCCATAACCCTCGTTAGTAATCAGAGCCTCTTGCGGCGCATAGGGACGCAGAAGACTCACAGGGGCTGCATGGCCTCCTCAAACACGGTGTCAAACACGGCGACCACGCCCTTGGAGAGCTGCTCCTCGGTGAGCTCGGGGTGCACGGCGATGGATACACAGTCGGCGTTGAGCTGAGCATTGGGCGATGTCCTGAGCACATGGTCGACGTGGCGTTCCCCTGCACTGCCGTAGAGATAGAACGGCATCTTGTCCGAGTACGTCGCATCGAGGTTATCGAACTCCATGGACTCGCGCACGACGACACGGATATTGGTAAGCTCGAACTCGGCCAGCGGCGGTGCGTCAGGCGCCGGAATGCCCTCATCCATGCGCACGCGCACCGATCCGCCCGGCTTGAGAATGCTTGCAAGGACCTCGGGCGCGGTGTTGGCCACGGTGTAGAACTTCTTCGGGTTCTCCCTCCACAGCTTGCGGTACTGGTCCCTGGCAGCGGCAGGCAGATCAGCCGCGAGGATAAGCTGCCAACGGTGGTTGGCCATATTGAACATGGGGAGGTGAACAAGGAAGACCTGCTCAAGGCCCTGCATCACGAAGCCGTGAATGGACTTGGTGACCGTGTTGCGTAGGATGCATCGCTGTTGTGCGCATCCTCAGTGTTAGCCCTTGGCTCTGTAGTCACGGCAGCGGGAAAAAGAGGAGAGGGGTACGGCTTGATTACATACCTTGACTTCTTTCTCGGCAATCTTTCTAAAAGACTGGGTGAGCTCGCTAAGGAAGGGAGAGTCAGTGGGCTAGGGCTCATAGTCACATTCACGAGGAACGTGAGGTCGCTGTGCGCACCCCGCCCGCTCCCGTCATCCAGCTGGAGACGGCGCTTGTAGTGCTGCAGACACAAGCCGTATTCCTTCTCGCCGAACCTGGACTGCGTCAGAAACAAGGGCCTCTCCGCGACGACGTCGTCCATGGACGTGACCGAGAGACGCTTGAAGATGCGCTCGTTGAGATAGTTTGCCTCGACCTGGGTCCGGCCTGTCAGCAAGGGTGTGCATCCCCCAAATTCTTCCCGGTCCGCCGACCTGTACCTACCACGTTGCGGTTGGGCCTGCCGTCGATCTTGAAGTTGCAGGCAAAGGCGTTGATCATGAGATCACCGCCCAGCTTCTTCAGGAGTTCGACGGATTCCTTGTCATTGACGAGGTCCTCGTTGCTCACTCCCAGAAGTCTCTTCCGGATGTAGTTCTTCTGCTCCTCGATTTCCTTCTGGTCGCCCCCTTCCTTCTCGGCAGGGAGGCAGATGAGCGGGACGACGATGAGGTCGGAGTCGGGCGCTGTCAGGGTGGCCCAGTAGCAATACAGCTACGATGCGTTGACCTGGGCGTCAGCGATGATCACCCTGCGCCCAGCGGTCTGTCTGGGCTGTGCTCAGTGTGTTGACTGACCTTGGTGCATGTAAAGATAGCTTCCCCGAGTAGTCTTTCGTATCCGCGGTCGTGGAGTCCCAGCGTCTTGTGCGTCAGCCAAGTGGCCACCGCCGACGCCCCGGGTTTGCTGCCCTCGACGCCGTAGACGCCCATACTCCCAGTGTCATCGCCGGCGTGGTACACGATGGGACTCGTCCAGGTGATGAGGTATCTCATGCGTGCGTCACGGTAGCAGAGACCGCCGGCAGTAGTTGATGTAGCCTGATCTAGTGGTAGGAGTCAGTACATCTGCATCATGGTCGAGGAAGCTTTGGCCGCTCAGCATCTCTCCATGTGCTTAGGGGCTTACTTGTGCGGATCAATGGTAATGCTGTCGGCGCTAGCAAGGGCCTTGAGCTGCTCCATGGTATACGGCTTCAGTGCCAGGGTCGGGACATAAGGCAGGGGGGAGGCCTTGGCGGTGGGAAACATGGACGCAAAATAGCCGCCCCAGGCAGCATCGGCGTGGATGGCGAACGAGAGACCTTTTTGCTCGTACTCGCCGCGCACGCGGACAAGCTCGGCGATGGGATCGCAGGCGCCGTGCTCGGTCGACCCGATGATGGCCACGCCGCCGAATACCGAGGTACGCTCGTCCTCGTTCTCAGGCGCGATGCAGGCGTCGAGGTGTCGCCTGAGGTCAGCCACGTCCATGCGCGCATCGTCGTCGACCTGGATGTCGATGAAGCAGGCCAAGCCGAGGCCGGCGATGGCTGGTCATGCGTTCTCTGTGTCAGGACACGGGGAGTGGTTCCCAGCAAGACGCCGAGGGGGAGCACTCACCTCCGCCTGTCGGCCACGAGTAGTGCTTGGTAGTGCTGATGAAGAACTTGGGCGACTTCTTAATGTTGAAACTCTTCTCCAGCTCGTCCTTGCCGAGGGTCTGGATGAGGAAGTCGTTGAGTCTGTTCTGCAAAAATGCCGGCGAGATGCTATACTCGGTGGCAAGGCGGGTCGGGAGATCGAGAACCGTGGACGGCTTCAGATTCAACAGCTCCCAGGTTGAGAGCTCTCCAAATGGCTTCTTGGTGCCCTGGCAGTTCTCGACGAGGAAGGGCGGCTCGGTATCGGTAAGGAACCGGAGAGGGCCTTGGTCGCTCATGGCCAACTTGAGGGATAGCGGGTAGAACTTGAGGTTTCGAGCTGTGCACACGCGGATGAGCTGCGGCTTGGTGGGCTGGCAGGAGAGGTGCGGATGACTTACTAGCCCAGATAGCTTCGAGGTTGGCCACAGAGCCATCCTACCGGAAGTCAGTGCGATTTAAGTGTTGAGGGCGCCCTGCTCGTTTGTTCCACTCTCGGTCTCACTTACGCATGTGATGTGGCCCCATCCAGGGAAGTCACCGGAGATCCTATACCCTAGCATGCGGCAGAGCTGCATTCCGACATCCTTCTCCAGGGCAGTGGTGAAGGGACTAGCCTCGGTTGCGACGTTGTTGGGGTTATACATCATCGACGCCATATTTGCATCGCACGGCGAGGGTTTATTTAAGTGAATAGCTCATGCGCCAGGGCACGACGCCAGAGGCACTCGGGAAGAAACTTATATCCAATGATGCTCGACATGGCAGTGTCCATGTTCATGTGGGCATTGTACCGGGGCGACCAGAACGGGATAGAATGGGTAGCAAGGCCCTTCGATAGATCCTTGACATCATCCCAGAGCTTGGAGATGCTCTCCTTGAAGCTCTCGGTTGCCCTCATCTCAGCCGTGATAAAGGATGGGTCGTGCCTGTAGATGGACTCGCGTGCTTCCCTCTGGTCGTCCAGGATGCGGGCGAAGAAGTCCTTAAGAAGGTCGAAGTTCTCAGCCCGCGGGCCCAAGAACCAGGAGCCGACCCTGGCGTGCTCGAGTCTGTAGTCCACGCTGGCCATTGTTGTTGGTAGTACTGGGAGGTGGAGGGATAGTATGGAGGGCTCGTTGATGTCAATAATGCTATGGAGATTGGACTGGCGGGTGCCTGGGTTTGATATCCCTTGATCTGGAGGGGTATGGGACCTGCTTGCCCGGTATATATAGAAGAAGGTTTAGTCATGTACATAGGCCACCTCTATGCGCTTGCAATCAGTCTGGCTCACGAGAAGGTATCTCTCCGGTCACTGACTACATTGCATCGCCCGTCACGCAAGTTCGTCTATTTCAGCTCTCGTCGCGACTGTCAACCACCGCCACAGGCAACCATTCCCATCTCCTGATTGGCTGTGAGGACTGAGCGGGGACCATTGTGGGGAGCTGAGTTCTGAGGTTTTTGGGCCATATGCAGGACGGATATCGTCATTCTTGTCGTTTGTGAAGGCAAGGTCGTAGGTATATGGCGGGTATATTCATTGCTGTCATTGGCGATGGTAGTCTTCTGAGGTTCACTTCACATGGAGAGTCCCGTAAGTGGCTGCTACTAAGAGGGAGAGCGCTGTGATAGAGATGGTGTGGAGTACAGCTGCTGGGATGAACGAATAGGACATGCATCCGTTGCATCATTTATATCCCACTATTGCTTGACTATTGTTTTCAAGCTGCAGGATCTTTATAGTGGCCTGGCACTAGGGCCAAGCCAGTCAAAACGCTGACACTTCCACTATCAGCTACTTAATTATCCCTTTGGCTTACCCTCGTATAATAAGTACTACAGTATTCCGTAGATCCTGAAATACAGCAATAATATTGCTAATCTTCAAATCGTGCTTCACAAGGCAGTGCAAACCGGCGTCACTATACCGACGAGTCAGGACAATGAGATTGCCACCGAGTCCAAGAACAAGTTCAAGTCGTCCCTCGATCTTTGTGTCCAGAATTTCGAGAATAGCTTGATCAGTCCTGACAATTTCGTTTATCCTGGCAACAGTATCCTGCGCTCCTTGAACCTTTGCATCAACCATCACGGCAACGTCCTTGCTAGACCTCAGTACCTCCCGTGAGTCTTCATTGCTGTTCCTTCCCTCTGCACATCCCTAATGCTTTTCCAGACTGCGAAAAGGGAGGTTATTCAGGTCTTCAACCCGAAGAAAGCACATCTGCCCTAGATTGCCAGGCCAATTAAGAATACTATTACCATGAGCTCGGGTATCTGTGCCCTAAAGCAGAAGATGATCTGGGATACTATTCAGGCAAATCCAGCATCAGGTATTCCCAAGGAGAGAACGACAGCCGAGATTAAGAACATTGCCAAAAATGCGACTAACTGCAATCAGTACTTTGGCTTCTTATCAGCCCCGTTCAAGTCCGGAAATGGCTCCGGGATCTTCTTCAATGCTGCGAAGATTTACAGGGTTAGCGCAGAGACCAAGGGGGGCTGCTTATATCAAGCCTGTCGCTGAAAATAACAATAAAGATCATAACCCAAAATCCGGAGTGTCCTGTAAACATTAAGACAAAAATATCGTCAGATATTTTCAACTTAGATAGATAGCTCGTTTTATGGCAGATCGGCCAAATCGCTACCACCGACATCATCTTATGGCAGGCCATTATCAAGACGAAGAAGAACGAGGCCATTATCAAGCCACATGGTAGTACAATTGCTCTCAAGTTCAAATCTGAACTGGAGACACCGGTAATTATACACACACCATCTTCGAATCCTCCAGAGACGAGAATAACCCCATTAAGCTGCCTCTGGATGGCCCCATCAACAGCGGCAACTGCAAATCCGTTGTTGTTCTAGCGCCAAACCCAGAGGTCGCGCCTGCAGAGACTGCCAAGAGAGAGGTCGACGAGAGAGAGGCCGCTGAGACGCAAAAGGCGGCTGAAGGGCCCAATGGCAGTGCGGGTCATGTTGACAAAACCTCTCCGGATGACAACGGCTTCTAAGGTGTAAAACTGGAACTATCAAGGATTCCTCACCCAATTTCGAATAGTTGCAAAGCCAGTTTTTCAAACTCGGCAACTTTGCAAGTGGAAGTAGACATTTTCATATTACTCAATAATTATCAACCTTATAAGAATATAGATATACCAGATATGTAAGCGTAGAGTTATCTTGACTTCTAAACGGCTTCAGTTTAATGTTTGATTCAGTGGAATTCAGAGAGGATGAACGCCTTTAGACTAAGCCATGGCCTACTGTTATAATAAACCCTTCCAACAGCTCAGCTAGGACTAGTAGAAGATCTCGTATAGCTTCAAATGCAAAATGTTATTTCATAATTCACACGTCGTGCTCTTTGGTCCTTTTCCTTTTGTTTCTTTTTTTCTTTTTTGGTTTCCTGACCTATTCAGGCGGCGGCTGTAGGGTTTTGATTTGGGAGCACTTTTACTGTGCCATGTCCGTTTTGCGGTGCACTGTATTAGTGTTACGACCAGAATTGCGCTCAAATCAAAATTCTAGAGTCTCAGTCACATTCAATAGTTTCTGGAATCCCTCCTAGCAGCTCAGGTCTGGCCCAGAATGAAGGGGCTGAATTGTACATCTGATAACCTACATTGCGCTTTGATATCCTTGGTCCTTCGGTGGTTCTCTAAGTGATTGGTCGTTTAGGCGCCCGCATTCATTATAGTTTCAACTAATATCCACTGCCAGAAGTACTATCACTTTCATGTCCTCAGCTAACCACTACCACAGTAGTACTAATGCATTCTCAGCCAGCCACCCGCAGTTCGTCCAACATAAGAGAATTCGGCGGGTCCGGGTCTAGATCTAGAATCAATACACTAGCCAACCTCGACCGCGCACATGATGGTTGAATAGAAAGCGTGGCTTGAATTCCGCTGCCCCGATGAATATATAAACGAGCTCTGGTTGAAATCAGTCTACAGCAATCCTCACACACTACCAAATAAACAAGTTTTAAACATTTAATCCAATTCACTTCACTCAACCCAACTCTTCAAGCACTTCCTGCTTCCCTCCCAGATGCCTTCCGAATCGACCTCTAGCGACCCCCCCAACTCCACCCGCAACTGCGGAGTGTTCTTCTCTTGGTTTGATGTGCGTAAAACCCTTATCCTCAAACTTCAAAAAGCCGGCCTAACAATATAGGTCTGTTATGATGACAGCAAGCCCAGTGGCTCCATTGATGAAATCAATGGCCAGTCTGCCGATATCAATAAGGGCTATGGTGGCTCGTAAGTCGATTAGGTCCGGTAGCAATGCAGGAGACACTAACAGGATACAGCTATGTCTGGCTTACTGTGCGCCGCGCTCCTAAACCTACCATGATGGTCGACAAGATATGGACCGACATCCGCAGCAGTGATGGCGGCCGTAAAGACGACCTTGCAAAGGGTGCCGGCGGAGACTATCGCTACTTCTCGTGGTCCAATGACATGAATGCTAATCAGTAAGTACTTCCACAATCATTTATGCGCTCGTCAAAGTCTAATAGATCTTCTTCAGCTTTGTCACCGATGTTGCTCTCTGGAGGTCCTCTGAAGCTCAGGGGAACCCCCCCAATGGTTGGCACCACAAGTCTGATGATATTAACAAGGGCCGTGGCGGTGACTACCTGTACCTTGTCTGGCGGACTAAGCAGTACTGTGGGGCCAAGAGCCCTTAAGCTTTATATAGCCTCATGGATAGAGTGCTGTAAAACTGGAGGAACTCCTAGTCTACTCGTTTGCCTAGGCCTTGAGGACTTCTGCATAGATAAAAGTACTTTCAATACAAGAATCCGTCGCCATTTTGACGCATATGCCTTAAAACATTTCGATAGAAAAGTGGGCCAGCAAAATATGAAGACCAGAAACTGTCCTGCCCATAAATATATACATAATAATAGTGTGAAATACAAAGTAGTATAATCGGGATTAATGATAATGATAATCATGGGATATCTTTTCATACTGAATTGTTTCGTTAATTATGGATATTCATGGAATGCCCGCCACTAATTAATGTAAGAACTTTTCTGAAACTATACGTGAAGAATATTATATTTATTCTAGCATCGAAAGCTGTCAGCCAAGATTGACTTTAGCCTCGGTTGTCAATTGTGTCCAAGGACAAGTGTTAGCAACGGTGTTAACATGCGATGCATCCCGGTTAGAAGGAATGATGAAAGCCAGTTCCCTTCGCCAATGAGTTAGAGATTGCTGATTTTAGATCTCATTATATTACCATCCTTTTATAGAGAACTAGCCTCTCCCCCAAAGCTGGAGCCACCGGAAGGCTAACAGCATTCATTGCATAGCTGCGAAAGACATCTATAACTGTTAGGAACAGTCCTTGTGCTTCTATAGATTGGAAGTTTGGGTGATTAAGTCATAGTATATGGGATTTCTAAAAAGTCATGTTTAATGTCACGTTGACCTGTCTTTATCTGGTCTCAAGTGTAGCAAATGATGTTATTGTTGTGTGTAGTACTGCTCTGGAAGGCGACTGCATACTCTATAGCGTCAAACTTTGCCGGCAACCTGAAAAAGGTGACATGTCCACAATACTGCGAGCCACACGTTTTATTCTAGCTCACACATCAAAGCAGTCAGTGCTATTGTCTCCCGATATCCAGCACTCTTTAGGCATGGCGGCACGGAAAATAATTGCATCATAAGCCGTTATGATATGTGTCCCATTTGCTTGAAATGTGCATTGCCTTACGCCGGGCTATGCAATATGAGTATTCTACTCTAGGCCGGTGGAGCAGTGGTCGGGCCAGGGTTCTTAAATGACTCTGAACATATTTGCTTTAACATCCCTCCTCAGGCCTTCGGCTTTTCCATTCTCATATTCCACGCCTGCCGAGCCCCCCTCCCCGGACAAACCCTCCATATTCAGCCTTAACTCCTCGTCTAGTTGTTTGGTAGTCTTTTTGGGAAAATCAATGGAGGTCTGCCGGCTCTCCTTGGAGTTTGACATTTCAGCCGCGCTTGTCCCTTCGACCTCTTGGTTTGACACCACAGCCGTATTCTTGTTGCTCGTTGGTGGTGTTGAAGACGCCAGACTAGTATATCGCGCCAGCTGCCTGTGCGACACTTTCCGGGGAAAGAGGCTAGGGGCACGTTGAAAGAATGAACACATATTGTGAAGAAGGACTGAGAAAATGTCCTGGTGGAGTGGAAGTATCAAGACATAGTATTAGCTAGAGTTTTAAGCTGCAAATGAGAATTTTCCCAGATTTGCGCGTGACGTCATCCCAGTAGAAAGCTACCAAAACCCTAACATAGTGTGAGGCGAAGAGGCGAAGTAACTATGACAGATGCGGAAATAACATCAAGATGCAGATTGAAGTGACAGTCTCAAGTCAAAGCCGTGAAGATCTAGATGAGCTGGGCGATGGAACAAGCGATGGGGAGAAAATTATTCAGAGCGAGTTTAACGAGGCTGTGAAGAGACTCAAGGTGAATGATTAGGTCCTCAGTTTCTTCGTATGTCCTATACTGAGAGGGGGAGGTGGGGGATGACTCCTGGGATACATCAGGGTTCATGCTAGTAGGCGTGGTGCCAAATACAGATTTTGAATATACCACTTAAGCTAAATCGCCGAGGGATTATGCTTAGAATAGCGAGAGAAATGATTAAGACTAAACCAGTTTAGAATTTTATTGCGCTCTGAAGAAGATAATTTTTCTCATAAAGCGTACTATGAACCTGTTCAGCAAAGATAATATGTACTTGAAAAATTCTCTCGGAAGAGATTAGCTTATCAGACCACAGGCCGTGGTGCATAGCAAACTAATTGTGGAATTCAATTGCGTCCAGAGTCGCCTCGAAGTCTGATGAACCCACAGAGCCAAACCTAATGATATTGGTATCGCCTTTATCCAGCTTTATTGAAACAGGGACGGCGTTGTGACAGCCCGCCCTCATATTGAGCTCGGAAATGTTCGTAGGCATGCTCTCACCATTAACAACGATGTACGCGTCGCCAGCTTAAGGACAAACAGCCTTGTCAGCACACTTGTCTCGACGACAAGCAGGAGAGAACACGTACCGGTGTGATCGTTGACAGTATAGTGGATAGTGACCCATTCCTTCTCGCCTGTTCCAGTGACATTGCGGAATATTACTTCATTTTGCTCCTTAACTGAGGCAGGAAACAGAAATCAGTCATTGAACCCTTCCAGGTGCTATTGGAGAACGTACTTTGATAGACATGACGTTTACTCAGACACGTTTCACAGTTTCGCACGGCTTGATTGCGCATCGTTAACAAGAATATGCATACTCAAGAAAGGTGCCTACTCACCTGCAGCACCCGATACCTCTGCATCCTCGGCTTCATACCGCTTCTTTGTGGAGGGGGTAGACACGACTCCAGTGTTGGTATCGATCGTCCACATGGAATAATAGTCCAGGGTCAAAGTGCCAGCGCTATGTACCCAAGCTGTCAGCAGCCTTTCTTTTGCTCTTCTTCATTAGGTAGGATATAGTAAAGTCTCCTTTGCTAAGGAGATGCAAATGGTATAGGTCTCAATTACCTTGTATCAGGTGTCATAGGTAGCCACATGTAGTTTGAAGCTGCACTACCGGTGGAGTCCCAGACGTCACCCATGTAGATATATGTGGTCGTCTCACTACCGGTGATGGTAAGCTCGAATGAATTCTGAGAGCCATAAGTGTCATTGCTATCCGGGGCAAGGTTTGTTGGGCCGGACCAAGGACCTGCAATTGATGTTGAGGACCACACCAGATTTGGATTAGCCGTCCAGCCAGTCTTGGACGACATGACAAGGAAATATGTGCCATCCACGTATAGCATGCCGGGCGCTTCATAAGCACCTTCTGCTCTGGAATCAGCATCTCTAGATAAACTTTTTGTTTTTTGCCCCGGGGGGGTGGCTCAGCAGCGTCTGGACCAAGCTCAATTGCACCTTACCAAGATCTGTGGCTCTGTCTCCAATGGCTCCAGTCGATAAGATCTCGTTGGCTTGCAGATTGTTACTGCCCGCGGAGCTGAGGTAGTAATATGTATCTACGAAATGTCAGAGAATAAGTGCATTCCAGAGAGAAGTCAGGACTTACCAGTAGGAGGGTCCAAGAAAAGCCCTGTATCACCGGCTGCGCGGTCGTCGGGAAGCAGATATCCCTGCTCGTATAGGGTATATCCACTAGTCAGAGAAGTTGAGCGAAGACCAGTGGCCTCCTTATTCTGCTGTCCATATATCTATGAAAGAATCACAGGTGAGATTTTAGATATGCTTAAGTAGCCACATCTGTTGTGATGGTGTTCCTGACTTACCCAATAGTCGCCATTTGGCTTCGCAAATTTTGGGCGCCAAAGCCCTGTAACACTCGGTGCCACACTGCCGACAAAATCCCAGTTCAGGAGATCATTGGACGAATACATATATGGGGTTACGGCTATGTGCACCAGACGTGAGTAAAACATCCAATCTTTTATAGTGAGGCATCGACTTACTCTCAGCAGCATGGCCAGTCCAATAGAAAGTACCGTCCCGATCTGTAATCATGCCACCATGAGCATCGATCTTGTTACCATCCGTATCGTACCATATAGCTCCAGGGACAATGTAAGTGGTTGCAGCTAGGACGGCAACATTGAACATGGCCATTAGCGCCCCAAGGGCGAGGAAAAAGTTCGACATTTTTCTTCTCCTTTCGCAGAGATAAGATTACTCTGGATTGAAATAAAGAGTTGACTTGACAAAACGGTTGGCCTTCTGAGGATTAAAGCCGTCTCTGGCATGGTTATAAAGACCATGAAATCCCAAAGAGATGGCATAAATATCCTAGCAATTATCCGACATCTTATCCGAGGCAAAATCTTGCTGCTTGCTGGCACAAGACAGTTTCTCGATGCAACATACTGTCGTTTTCATGGGATAGATCTAGCTGTTTTCTGCAGCTGGTTTTCCGAAAGTCTGGGAAAGTTCCTTGCACGGGGCACCGCACCGGAGGTTGTTCGTCCGAGCCAAAGATGATTGATCAGGTCAATTCAAGCACCCAATGCCAGATCTAGCCGAAAGGAATTCTCGGTACATGTAACAGCGTGCTTCTGCATCAAGATTATGGTTTGCAGGGACCTCAGTGTACGCAGTCTCTCCCCTCGCCAGGCGAATATGCGGGGAAGATTGACGCTACCACTGAACGTCGGATCAAGACTATTGTCGGTCATCGCAACGTGGCGGTATGTTCGGCAATTGACAAACTCCTAACTTGATTTTGCTATCGGCAATAAAGTAAAAGCGACAGCAACCGTCTTTCCTTTGCCAGTTCACTTGACAAGCCCATACCAGCCGCTCGCCTTTCCTCGATATATGTACGCATCCGGGCATAGGTCTTGGCTACCAGCGACAAGTTTTGCCCAGTATTCTTCGGCCGGCCACAGGTCGATACTTCCAACTCTTAAACAAACAGTTGAAATGGTAGCCCAGGCTGGGGCTGAGGCTGAGGCTCATCATTGCGGTAGAGGCCCAATACTCCCCTCCCACAAAAGCTTCAAAAACCATCTATCATAAGCAGCATGGTGGTCTCCGAAGTATTGGCGGGCGATAGCGATTGCGATATGCCGCCAAGCTCTGTTATAATCTTAGCACTCGCAAGCTGTACGCTATATTGCCGAAAAAGGCGCCTTATCCGATCAGAAAGTAGAATATAATATTAGTCCAGTAGCTTTAAAGGCAGTCAATACTTGCATTCAACCATTAGCTTTACGTTTCATTATTCAAGGCTTGAACTTAGCACTGCTCTTGTTAGCATAAACTCTACAATTTACTTTAGGACCTATGGATTACTGCAGTACTTATTACACATATATACTCTCTTCTTCATAAGCCTGGTGAGGCAGTGCAGAGTGATCCTGTACTGCATTAGAAGATGACCTGTTATTACTCACAATAATAATCAATGTCAGCCACTAACGCCTCTTGTGACTAATTTGATAACAACTATTGGATAGAGACACAAGCTTACTTCCAAATAACCAATCATGAGTGGTTGCATCAAGTTTATGCTGTTGGTTTGGCTCACCGCTTATGACCCGATGAAGCTGAGCCCCTTGACCTTTTTAATGATTGTGGCACATGACCGCTTACGTTGTTTGGGCAATTTTACGAGGTCGGAATAAGCACCATTGAGATTGGTCACACCAGCATTTCAAGAAAGTCCTAGCAAACGGATGCTCTATCGGTAGTAGTCGTGTTGGTTGTAAGGCTCTGTTCAGCCCACTTCCGGCCATTCCGGCCGCTTCCATCGGTCAGACCAGCCACTATCCAGCCGCCTTGAAGATGACCGGATTCGTATATGCTCAAGGCGATCCAGGTCCTCAGGGCCCAGTTGAATACAAAAAGGGGGGCATATACGACCCTCCTCAACTCACAGATAGCTATACTAAGCTTCAATAGAAATTCGTTTTCAACAAGTCGCTGCGTCGATTCTGCACTACATTAATAATGGCAACCATTCTTGGAGTCGCGGGGAAGCAATTTCTGCCCGCCTCCAAGGATTACAACGACTGGCAGTACCAATATGCCACATCTACTCACGGGGTCGACCATGACATGAATCCAGGACTCATCGTGCAGCCCACGTGCAAGGATGATATCAAGAAGGTGATCGAATACGCCAGGGCCAGCAAGAAGGCCATTGCCATTCGAACTGGAGGCCATCAGTACAGTGGCGCCTCGTCCACGGGTATCTCAAACATTCAGCTCGACCTGCGCAGCACCTTTCAGTCTCCCGAAGACCTCGTCTATTTCGAGAAAGACACACGCAGCTTCGTGCGCTCCAGCGTCAGCCACAGTCTAGGTGACTTCAACAAATTCCTGGGCCAGCACAAGGTATTCGTGCCGCACGGTCAGTGTACCGCAGTTCATGTCGGCGGCCACGTACAGACGGGCGGTTATGGGCAGCTGGGCCGGAGCTTCGGGCTTCTTGGTGATCACGTATTGTCGCTCGAGATCATCGATCACGCTGGCGTGGAGCGAGAGATTACGAAAGCATCGGAGCCTGACTTGTTCTTCGCCTGGCTTGGCGGCAGCCCGGGCAATCTAGGCGTGCTGACGCATTTCACGATCGAAGTCCATCGCGACAACAACTATGTGGGCTCCATGGGTCTACGCGCTATTCATCTGTATGATACGGCCAAGCTAAAGATGCTTCTTGAGCAACTGGCCGCGATGAACGACGATCCTGACTTCCCGCGTAATTACGACCTGTGCATCAGCGTGCTGAGCTCGTCATTTGACGTTTTCGGCCTGATGGGCGGTCTCGATGATGAGATGCGAAGAGAGCACCCAGACATATTCGGCAAGGATAAGCTCCCAGGGTGGCTACGCTTTATAATTGTGTATGCGCAGTGGGTTCCGTTCTCCAAGGATGACAAGCCCGATATGGCGTGGTTCGAGCGCCTTCAGGGCAACGTACTCTTCAGCGGCGGCGTGCAAATAAAGCCTATGTCGGAGCTGACGGCTGGCTGGATCTTTCGCAATACGCGCGAGTTTGATCTCCCGTATGTCAAGCGCACCTATGTGACTGACTCAACTACCTTGGCCAAGGACGGGTGGGTGGACTGGGTGGTTGGTCGGATGGACGAGATTGTCAAGCCGGATCGGAATGGGCAGTGGTTGTCGGCCCAGTTACAGTGCTTTGGGGGCAAAAACTCCATGTTCACCCGAAACGCGGGCAATGGCACCTCATACAGCGTAAGTGATTATCATATCATGTTTCTGTGTCGCATATCTCATTGCTAGCCCACAACTAACCTTAACTTATAAGTGGCGAGACACAACACTTTGCATGACTATCGATAATTTCCACAAACCAGAGAAGCAGGCTGCAGCTGAGTCCTGGCAGGCTGTTAACGACGAGCAGGGTATCGGTCCTAATGGGATATTCAGCAAAGAGGACCGGCGGGTTCTCTGGGGGTCGTACGGTTCGTTCGACCTGGACTCGGTCTGGAACGCATACTACGAGGACAGACCCAAGTACGAGAGACTTATGAAGGCCAGAAAGTCCGCTGATCCAGAAGGCACATTTACGCCGAATGCTTTCTCTGTAAAGCTAGCAGATTAAAGGAAGCATAAGTGTCTTGTTAATAAGTTTGGAATTAAATACTTTCTTGCTCTTTGGTCAGTTCGTATGGTATTGCAATCATAACAAATCACATTAATTCATTAAACTTATATACTTTGCAAATTATCATCGTTTGTTTGTTTGTTTGTTTGTTTGATTTATTTAACGCCAGAGGGAAAAGAAGCATTGCTATCCTCTCCAGACCTCCCAAGGGATATAAGGCGCGCTGGGCTAGGCTAGGATCTATCTATATATACTATATACAAACCTTCACCCATCCAGCATCTCAAAGTCCAATAATAGCAATAGCATTGCTATCTGGTCAGTCTCTCCCTTGCCTCCATATGCGAGCAATAACTAGGAGAAGGAAATAAGGCATAGCCTTAGAATATCGCAAGCTAGGGCTGAGTATTATATCGCCAGTAGGCGAGAAAGTATGCTATCTAAGGCGAGGTTGGTTTTTTTTTTTTTGTTATTCTCCCCTCCTTTTGCTTTCCCTCTCTTTATCTCCCTCCAATGCTTCATTGCTCCCCTTATTCCTCCTTATCCTTGCTATCCTCGCTATCGCCCTTTTCGCTTCCCAGCTATATCTTCTAATCCTCCTCTTTTTTCCCTAAGCTCCCTAGGCCCTGAGTTCTGGCTTATACTCTGCTAGCCTCAGCTTATAGGCCTCTAGACCGGCTATCTGCGCGAGCTATCCCTGAAGGGCAGCATTATTCGTAGAATCTCGTGACTTCGATAAAGCGGCAGAACATCTCCGGCTTCTGCAATAGATCCTCCAGATATCGCCGTCTCTCTCCTAGGGATTCTGGGAGAATACGGGGGCGGTTATTAGGCCAAGGCTATCTCAAAAAGGACCGCTGGGCAATCCGGCAGTTCACCAAATTATTCCAAATATAAGCCTGCCCGTATTTGCAATATAGGGCTGCATCCTTATAATGGAAAGCCTTGTAATACCATTTGAAATCCCTATGCCCAGTTCTAGTAGCTAGGAACCAGTGAAGGGTAGGTCGGTTAAGATTGAGCTCGGGTGGGCAGGAGGTCCCTGGCTCGAGCCGCCAGGATCTATACCATTTCGATAAGCCTTGCTCTATCCGAGCCCAGTCCTTGGTTCGGAAGGCCTCCAGCGCCTCGCGGCAATAGCTTTTGAGACCCGAGATCGTCGGGCCCGCCCTACTGTCCGCTGGACCTGACTGCCCTGCCTTGGCCAGGCTGTCTGCCAGCTTATTCCCAGCGATGCCCAGGTGCCCTGGCAAATTATCATCGTTTGCAAGCTAATTATCTTATTAGCATACATAACACAGCTCTAATATCCCTTACTAAATATTAGTATATTATACTTAGTTAACAAAGGTTTCTTTCTTTCCTATAGTCTCTAAGATGAATTGGACATTGGAAAACTCTGACTTATCTGCGAAACAGTAGACCCTGTTGCACGCACTGTCTATGCAGCTGCGCCTGATATTGCCCGTTTGACTATTAATACGGCTTCCCCCAGCGAACATTGCTATTTTACGCTTTTTAAGCCAGATCAAAGCTCCAATAATTACAGGGGATAGGTGAGACAGGAGGCCTTATGGACAAAAACTATGAGATGGCTTCGTATCATATTACAGAACAAGGCACTAGGTACTCTGATTCAATTAGATACGCTCGAGGCCGCCAAGGTTAGGCAATATGCTGCCGTGTTTCCTATGATATGGAGCTACGGAGTTGGAACCAACTCCTAGGTAAGGCCTAGCCAACACACCAGCGCTAATTCCACTTCATTATCCCCGTGAGTGCGTCCGCGGTCCTCTCATATCTATATCCTGCCCAATCGAGACGGCGGCGGCTCTTCCATCGCACTTCCTCAATCTACTCGATGTGATAAAGGGCTAAATATCTGTTAGATATTTTACAATATTATTATTTATCTTATTCTATATTTTTTCCCCTTAAAAATATGGCGTCAACGGAAACTTGCGGCGTTCCAATCAGGAGATCTAAGCATGAACAGACCTCCTGCCCAATCACCGCACATTCACCGCCCGTTCCCCGCACATTTCCCCGCACATTTCCCCGCACATTTAAACGATCTCCATTTCCAAGCCCCGTATCCATCCTATGGGATTAGTCCATCACCTTGATACGTACTTACGGCCATTGTCCAGTGTTAGGATCATCGAATATCCTATACCATGACTCGACGTGTTCACATCATTCTGGAAGTTCAGTCTTGGATCTGGTTTAGCTGTTAGCTGAAGTGGATGTTTTGACCTAATGATCGTTGGATAATAGGCCGAATCGCTTCATCTTTGGCGATCTTGGTCTCTTGTTCGAGGCATGGCAACCGCGGGGACAGCGAGGGGCCGCCGGGTCAATGTGAGGAGAACTCGGGTGGTCACTGGATGGTAGGTTGCCCCTTTGGATGCGTCATTTCGGGTGGGGTAAGGCGATTGACAGCTCTCGAAATACAAAAGTCAGGCATGCAGAGGTGAGTGTTATGTCCTGTTGGATATACCTAGTGGCTTTTTATACACCTACTAACTCTAAACCATGCCAGTTCGTCATGTGAAATGTAAGCAGCCCTCGCCTGGCGCTCAGGTATGTGTCAGTCAAAGAAAATGATCTGACCACGCCGTTCTTGAGTTAAGGCGACAACAAAATAACAGCTTGCGCGGCATGTATGAGGGATAATATTGAATGCGTCAGGGCGCCCAATATTAGGTTCCGTTATAGGACGGGCGAGGATGATGCTTTCCCCAAAGCTCAGGTCTGGGTACGGGTGGAAGGAAGATGTGGGTCAATAGTGAACTGTATCTCCCTCTTCTTGTCTGTTGATGACCTGGCGAGCATCAGTGAGGTACCGTGATGAGACCGCCCGCGTTGCCAGGTGGTACAAAGATCCGGATTCGTCTGACGAAGTGAGCTGGTGTCCAAACAGCCCAGCAGCCGATCCGGTGGGCGAGGAAGCAAGCTTGACCGTCACCGAACCCACATCACCCCAGGAAGCCCGGTTGTCAAACTGGAACGATGCTCGGACAGTAAGGACGGATAACTTGTATGTCGTCTCCCCGCCGCAGGTGAAGTGTCACTACGCCGAACCAGCCACCCTGACCGATCGGGAGGCTATCCTGATGCGCAACTACGTCGAGAAGATGGCTCTGTGGGCGGACGTCACGGACATCGGCCGCCATTTCGAGACAGACGTCCCGCGCAGAGCGCTGCACGAGCCTATCCTGCGCTACGCCATCTTTGCGTTTTCCTTGCACCACATCAACAGGTTCAACATGAACAGTCAGGAGAACAACAGCGAGGCGCTCGAGTACTATAACAGGTGCCTCAATCTGCTTATCCCCAGGATATCCCAGTCCAGCACTCCCCCACAGCGAATGATGGTCTCAGAGGAAATTCACGCTGCGGTGGCTATTCTAAGACAGTATGAGGAGATGGATGGTAAATTGCCACTCTCTTTTTCGCATCCACGTATAGCTACCATACCAGCAGCTGGGCACACTGACTGAGAGACGAAAACGGCAGCCGAAGACAGACAGTTCCACCTCACCGGCACACGCCGCATCGTTAACTCGATGTCCGACTTGGACCACACTCCCGGGCTGCGAGAATCCTCCGCGTGGCTCTGCCTCCGGCAGGATATCTACATCTCCATGGTGAACCAGACCCCGCTCAAGACTGAGCTCAGCGCCTTTGAGCAGTCAGACACCTTGCTCCGGCGCACGGACGACTTCGCGTACGCCGCAGGCATGGTGCTGTTGCTGGCGCGAGTCATGACCTGTGCCTTTGCCGAGCCGTCGTCTGACAAGCTGGAAGGGCTGGAGAAGCTAACGGCCGAGGTCGACGAGTGGTTTGACAAGAAACCGAGCAGCTTCAGACCGATCCGCCAAGCGTCACGGGACCTGGGCGCGGGACGGGCTCTGCCGGAATTGTGGTTGCTTCTTGTCACGGTAGGTACGCCGCCAGTTCACCCCCACAATGGATTAACTGCGCTTGTCTAGCATGTCATTATGTCATTATTCGCTAACGTATTCATGATTATTGTTGCAGTGGTTGGGCTTCAGTATTACCACATTGCGCAGGTCGTCCTGCTCCTCATGATACCAGCGGAGCAGAGTTCTGGCTATGAAAACCTGCGCTGGGGGTCAAGAAAAGAAGTATGTTCTCATGATCAAACGAAATTTGCACAAGTTTATTAGGTTGGAAACTCTCCCCGATCTGTAACTCTCACTGAAGCGTCTGCGCGCGTATAGGCTACTATACGCAACCACCTACGCTACATTATCGCCCTGGCCCGGTCCAACACGCAGGCAGAGAACGTGCTCTTCTCTGCGAGGCATGCAATTTCAGTTTGTCAGTCTTCGCTAGTAGTTTTCTTCTTATACGAGTCGATGTCGATTTGTCAATCTGATGCTCGTTACCCACTGACTTGCTTGAATGGATTAGGGGGTGGCATTCTACGGCACCCTGCCGACCAAGAAGCGGTCGAGTCTTTTCTGAGACACATGCAGGATACCACAGGATGGAACACAGTCCCACTCATAACCTCGCTCAGAGAGCAATGGAATGAGAATTGACGGTCACGAGAGTGTCGACATGAACGATTGAGGCAAGCTGGCAAAAGGACCGAGTAGCAGCATAATTTGGCCTTCCGTGAGAAATGTTGTTGTAGCGGTTTTTATTCTTTCCCCCCCTTTATTCAGGAAAAGGATTTCAACAAATTGGTCTCAATTTTTTTTTTTAAACAACTAGTGGCTGGATAGATCTATAGCAGAGACGTCTCGATTCTCTTTCCCGTCTCGTCAAAACGGATCTGCCTCCCACTAACTAGCGCCTCCTGCAGTAGACTTCCAATCTCCACGGCCTTGATGGCGTTGGTCAGCTTCAACGGGAGGGGCTTGTCGTCCAGGCACGCCTCGGTGAACTCGATGGATTCCGTGACGAAGGCCTGCTCGAAGCGGCCGTAGTAGTGCGCGGGGACTTCGCGCGTGATGCCGGCGGGGTGGTACAAGTTGACAAAGTTCTGCTGCGGGTTCGCGTTGACGCTTAACTTGCCCTCGGTGCCGATGATCTCGGTGGTGTCCTCCTGGCCGTGGGCCATCATGCGCGAGCAGAAGTAGTAGGCGATGCGGCCGCCGTAGAACTCAACGATGCCGACGGCGTTATCGACGTCGTTGTACTTCTCCAGGCCGGGCTGCACGGCCCTGATGCCGTGCGCCGAGATAGACTTGGGCTTGACGTCGTCGCCAAAAAACCACAGGGTCAAATCGATGTCGTGGATGGACATGTCAACGAAGACGCCACCGGACCAGGCGGCGTAGGCGACGAAGAAGCCCGAGGGGTCGTGTTTGTCGCAGGTCTGGGAGCGGATAACGGAGGGGCGGCCGATGAGCCCTTTGTCCATCTTGGCGTGGGCGTCGCGATAGGACTCGTCGAAGCGCCGGGAAAAGGCACACATGACTTTGAGGTGAGGCCGCTTGCTGGCTTCGGCGACGACTTGCTTGCACTGTTTGCAGGACCCATCCGTATTCGTCAGCTCAGCTTAGGGGTCTGAGATGTGAAGGAGATACGTACAACGTCGATGTTCGTCGACAACGGTTTCTCGCACAAAACGTGCAGGTTCTTCTCCATGGCCTTAATGGCCTCCTCAGCGTGAACGGACGTGGCGGTGCCGATGACAACGGCCATTAGGCCCGGATGCTGGATCATTTTGTCGTAGTCTTGGTACAGTGTCACGCCGTAGGGCTCCAGGTTGATCTTGGCCCACGCCAGTTCATCTTGGTCTGGGGTAAAGACGGCGACCAGCTCGGCGCGGGGACAACGATTGAGGAAGTTAGTGGCATGGCGCTTGCCCATGCGGCCCAGGCCCGCTGCGCCGATTTTCAGCTGCTGAGGTGCCATTGCAGCTTCTGGAGGGACAGGGAGGATAAGTTGAAGGTTGGTCTGGCTAACTGCTGTGACTATGTAAAGGGAACGGGATGGGACTGTGAGAGTGAGAAGGCCCAACATTGAGATGACATTCCAAGCTCCTTATACCTCAGTCTTTAGTCGACAGCCACTGGCGAAGTACTAGAGTGAGAATCGGCGAGTCAACCTCATCCTGCGTGTGAGGAGGTCGACTCTCCACCTCCCGGCTTGGCACACGACCTTTCTCGCATCTTGCAGTGATCAGTGAGGGGAAATATTTCTGTCGTCACACAAGTTTTGATTTGCATACTCACGAACTGTGTAAGCCAGATTGCCACTGCCTCCGCACCGGGTGCAACTACCCCAGATCAGGAGATACCTGCCCGCTTTATTTTTGGGGTATATGTTTCCGACAGTGCAACAGTGCCCCGATCTTTAGCGCGGCAATGAGTTACCCCAGAAAATGCAAAAGATCTGCTCGGGCTCTTCTCAGGAAGGTTAATATCGCCGAGTTGAGATCCCGAAAACGGGAATTCTGGACGAAAGAGGTTATTTCCTGGATCGAGAACAGATCCAAGAAACTGTGTTATGCGCACACTGCAGTAATGAGATAGTCACCTTATTATTGGCCATATATTATCCAGCCTCGTCCCTGTTTACATCCACTCGTCGTGTTACTAGACTTTTATTGAAATGTCAATGTTCTCCCTGCACCCTAACAGCCACTCAGCGTCGTAGTCTTTGCCTTCGTGCTTGAAGTGCTCTTGCAAGCAACTTCTTTGTCCACCCGGCGACTCCATTGTCAGCTTTTCCCATATGTCCATCAACAAATCCTCAGACGTGCTTAAGAATGAATTAGATGCTCAGCACCTGGAGCATACTCGTATCATCCATCTTGATCCCCTTCTCAAGACAGCCGAGCACGCCAATCTCGAGTAGATCAAGGAGACAGCCCCCGGCCGCTTCGTGTGGCTCTATGCCTGGACTACCGCTATTGATGGCGCTTTGTTCGGTTACGTCGCGGGCGTTATCAGCGGCGTTTTAATTTCATAAGCTCAAATCTCGACAATAAGCCGCTGTCAAGCACAGACAAGGAACTGTTTGCTTGTTGAACTCGGGGTCGGATTTGTCTTTTTGGTACGTTCACTTAGTTTCTTCGCGCTCTCTCTTTCTCCCTCTTTGTGTGTGTGCCTCTGTGTGCTCCATGCTAATTATTGAGCATTATCAGGTCTTCTCTCTATACATAGCAGAGATCTCACCCGCGCGCTTCCGTGACCGTATAATCTCCATTGACATGATCTTTCTCGGCACGGGTTCTGTCTTGGTCTACGCGTTCGACGCCGCCTTCTACACCGTTTCTTACGGCAAGCGGTACATGATTGGCTCAAGCGGTGTGCCCTCCATCATTCTTGGCGTATTTCTGTTCTAATGCCCTGAGTCGCCAGCTCATGTTTTATGGCGATCGACAGCAATGTCAGACTGTGTTGAGAAGTATCTATCAATAAATCAGGGCCGTCAGGGCTATTTAGACGGAGTAGAAGCTGTATTTAAGGGTTGTAAATCTTGGTGCTACTGTTGCTCTGGGCGCTTTTCTTGTACTATAAGCCAGGAGTATAGCTCTGGTGATCCTCAGTGGCAAGACTCGAGCTATAAGTTGTTATCAATCAAGTAATTCTGGCGATATATGCATAAGATCATGAAAGCAATTTCTACAAAGTTATGTATATATATAATTACAAACAGCAAGCACCAAGGTTGTGTCTAGAAGATGCAAACAATCCTCCATGATCCATATGGCCCTTGCAACCTGTTCTTATGTAGTTGTACTAATTCATTCGTGAGTCTCTAGCTATCATTGTTGGCCAATAAGGAAGCCCTCTCTTCTTTACATGATGTTGCTCGAGACCGTCCCTTTATCACTTTTGTTCCCATCATGTTTCTCCTTACCATGTTCTTCTTCTATGTCGCTCGTGCTTTCTTCCGCAAACGCATCCCTTCAGAAGATCCCATCGAGTCCCTGCGACGCTTGCTGCTGCTGCCGCCGCCGTTGCGGCTGTGGGTCGGCTGCGTGCACTCATCGTCTCTGCCGTTAACATGGTTGTCCTATTGCTGCTGGAGAGAAGAGTTGAGGTGATGGTCATGCTGCGCAGGGGCTTGCTCCTCCACGCCCGCTAACCCTGCTTCGGGAAAGACCATTGCTAAGTCCATAGCGTGCACATCGGACGATGACGCCTGCATACCCATTTGTGTCACTCTCGCGTTGGCTGCCCGGATCAAGGCGTCTCGGTATGTCCTCGCCATATCCCTTGTGTTCCTGAAGACCGCAGCTCCTTGAACAAAGGTGTCTCGGGTATCCGTCATGCTGAAGGACCTTAGCTGAACCATGTGGTACTCGGACCGCCCGTCCGGGGTTACCGGCGCTGTGACATAGTGAGCGTAGAGCTTAAGCTGACCGTCGCAATATGTTGAGCTGAATGTGTAGGCATTGCCGTCAAAGGCGGGTTTGTCGCTGCGGTAGTTCTGCAGGCTGTGCATACTACGTGCCCCGTATGCCCCGTTGTAGCGTGCCTGTCGCTCTGTTACAGCAACATCCCCGCTCCGGCGCTTTGCTTCAAGAAAGAGGTTGGGCACCACTGGGACGTCAGCATGCTTAGTGGGGATGATATGCGCGTAGAGGTTCCGGTCGTTCTCGGGGCTGCGGATGCTTGGATGGATATGACGCTGACAAGCCCCATCGAAGAAGTCGGGCATTGGCCTTGTTACCCCTTTGTGCGTTACTGGTTCCAGCTCAGTAAAGAGGACATTCTGTTGGTTGGGGATGTCGGCGGCACCATGTCCACACAGCACAGGGACAACTAATTTCATGACATCCACCTCGAAGACAACCCGTTGCTCTCGTTGTGTAAAGTCCTGGAAATCTGACTCGTCAAACTGCGATAACGAGAGAGAATTTCTTTGTGCCGAGAGCCTCTGGAGGATCTCATACAAGTTATTTGGCACAGGGAGAGGGCCGCCTGGGTGCTGATATCCCTTGGAGTGGATATCGTAGTCGCTAAGGTGTTGTCCAAAGGCAGGATTGTTTGCAGACGACCGTAGGCTTCGGGTAACAGCTGCAGATGGCCGTAGGCTCCGGGTAACAGCAGTTTCCGGTGGTTCAGTAACCGGGGACTGGGCCGGCTCTGACTGTGCTAGAGAGGGCTGGGGGGGTCGATGGGGATGCATGTTTGCGGGCTCGTGGCACTGTATACGTGATTCGTTAGTTCTCCATTTCTTAAAACAACACCTTGGGTTGCCCTTCTTACCCCACGAAGATCACAAAGATCCGGACCGCCGTGTCTGGCAAACCGAGCAGGCCTCGTAGAGAACTCGTCGTGCGCTTCGAGGGGGTTGGTTGCCAGGGAACGACTGCCTTTGCCGCAAGATCGAATTCACCAGTCGTTTTCTCGCAGCACATCGCTCGTAAGCCAGAGCTTAGACAGGTTGTCGTAGAAAAATGGTGGGGGATGCGGACAGACTAAATTCCGAAGGAAAGAGCGTCGCTTCTGTATATATGTATATATATATATTTGTGGGAAAGGGTTAGACTCTTGTCGCCCTTATTATGATGTACGCGAAATCTGTTGGACTGTCTTCATACCTTGTCTACCTGCTCTACAGTGTCTCCAGCTCCAGGCGGCTGCCGCGGCGAGCTCATTCACATGTATGACATTCTCTGCGCAGGCAAATCACCGCTCTTGGATCTCGTGTTCAGCGGCCTTTCAGCAAACCACAAAGGCGTTGCTACGTCTCAGGCGAAGCCTTGGTCTCCCTGAAACTTCTTCCGACTGATATTTCCTATAATTTAATGGTTACCTAATGTTTGGCTCCACGATACATCGTTGATGCGGGTGGAAGGGGTGGCATGATTAGTTACCTGCGCCTTTGTCTGGACCAGCGCCCAACAGCTTCTCTTGCGACGGCTCGGGTTGTTTTACACGAGAGGCGTTTATGACAGGCCGCGTAATAACGCCTGCAGAAACTGTAAAATACTTTGTCGATACATGCAGCCGCTGAAGTATGTTTTTGTTATATAATATAAGGATCGTACTCACCATGCTTCTGTCTATCTTTGGTCTAGAGGTATTGGTACACTTGTGTTTTTATAATAGTAAATGTATAATAAAGGTTCGGCTAGGTTGAAGCACTGTGAAAGGACCTTTGTTCCTCTCTCGCGGAAACCTTTCTTCTTTTCCGGCCTTTTTTTCTTCTCTCTTTTCTTTCCCTTCCTTAAGCCATGGATGATTAGAGTCTGGACAAAGGCTAGGTTTCCTCCGGTGTGTGCTAAGGTAGATACGAATAACTTGATGTACACTAGCAGAGAATAAGGCTAGCACTTATAATATTAGAACATTATGGCTGGATAAGCATAGAGTGTGAAAAGGAATAGTTAGCAAGGCTAATAATTTCGAGTCTGCTCTGTCTTTGCCGGGCAGCCACTTCAGTTAGCCTTGTTCCCAAGTTTTGGCCTCGTCGGTTTACGCTTACCCTAGCTAATAATTTTTTTTCTCAAAAAAAAAGAATCTCTTTAATATATAGGAGGAATAAGCGTCGTGCAAGATGCATTCTCGTACGTTGGGCAGCAGCAATTCGATCATAGGAGAAAAGATTTGTTTCAGAATCATGTTGTGTTCACAGTCTAAGTCTCTCATTTCGGAGAATGTTTCAAAAAAGTTTATATCGAGGCGTTGGAGCTGTGCCACTTGAGCCAAGACTACTTGTAGTTAAGTACCATTGGATGCTGGACGGGAGCTCTGGGGTCCAGAGCCTTAGGCTAAAGAAGCCATTCACCGGTGTAATGACTTGGAGTTACGGAAACAACCTATTACACGATGTACGCCGAATTATATCTTTCCAATATTAGGGCCAAACCTTCTATTGGTTCATACGATGCTGCCAGTATATTCTGTATATTTTCAGCTTGAAATGAAATCACATTCTTCATTCCCCTATAGACGCTTATTATGCACCATAATCTTCGATTACGCTTCGCGGCGGCGTGTATTCTCCAACACCAATAAACGGTATCGTCAGTCCAAAGCCAGCAGGTCCACCAACCGCCAGTCCTTCTTTCGTCTTCCACAATGGATGAGCCGGCATTGCAATAACGCTAACATGCAGACCATACCGCAGCTCTTGTGATCCAATAGCCTCGCCATCCTGGCCTAGAATGGAGATTAGGTCCGGCACGGTACACACAATCTCGCTGGTCTCGTTGCCAGCTGCATCCGCGTACGCTGCATACAGAAACTCGTTCTGGAAAGGAATGATCATGCAGCGCGTAGACTCGTCAGATGTCTTTGATGGCATGTCATCAGGGTTCTCCTCCATAAGGAGCACGCTGCCCATGGTGTAGCCCTTGCCGATGTCCCTGCGCACATCGATGATCTTCCCGGTAAAGAGTAACTTTCCGGTCGTAGTGGCGAACTAGAGAGTACAGACGGTATTAGTAGGTACGAATGTAAGATTGTGAGAAAGCTGACTCACGATGGCATCAACATAGTTGATTTTTCTCCTGCGCGCGCGGTGCACAGCCTGGCCCAGATACCAGGCCTGCGACATGGTGTTAGGCACAACGAGGGATTTGATGATATCCGCACTCAAGGGGCGGGCGCAAACAGCACATCCGAGCCCCAGCTCCACGGCTGTTGTGCGCAAGAGTCCTTCTACACGTAGCGGGCTCTCGGCTTGCTATTATGCATGTGAGAACGCGTTAATCACTCATAGTAGATGACATTACTCACCATAATGATTGCCGAGTTGCCTTTCGCGTCACTCAGCGAGCAGGGTGTTATAGGATTGCCGTAGACATAAAGAGTTGCTGCTCTCAGTCAACAAAGAATGAAAATGTCTTTAGCCCGGGTTCCAAACTTACCGTGGTACATTGTTGGATACGCTCTGCCCATTGCGTCGCCGTCAATAACGGGTATGTCGTAGTGGACGGCCGTGGCGAATGGGCTCATACCGTTGCCTCCTCCTCTAGAGAAGCTGTCAGCGGCGATCAAGGTACCAAGTGCAGAGTACTAACATTTCATCGGCTAAAATGGCATCAATCTTGCCAATACCGAGGATTCTCTTCACCGTCTCAATTCCTGTGATAATCTCAGAGCCGCTGCCGATCCGCTCGTTGATGACACTAGGAGCGCCATACCTAGACCCAAAGCCCACAAGATCCGAGTCTTTCAGAGACATTGGCGACACTACGCGCATCTTTCCAGCGCCACCCTGGTTGCGCAGGATGTTCAGTCCATCCAGCAGCTCTAGGTAAGATGGACCACCACCTCCTGTCCCAAGGATGCCGGTGCCGGTGGCAATTAACTCCAGATCGACTTCCGAAATGTACCAGACCCCATCCCGGACCTGTGGCCGGTACTCATCCAGGTCAACCTTGGATGCCGGCTTGGTCGTCGACTCAGCCGCGTCGGATACGCGGACTTTGACGCCCTCCTCTTGTGTCACCTCGAGCTGCTCATCTGGCGTCTCTGTGGACTGGCTGGCCGCAGTACCATGCTCGGGAGCTGCGAGAGGTCCTACAGCCTTGATGACCAATCTAATAGCCTTGTTTGCTGTATATTGTAACGGGATTTTGTCGATCGTCACCACCTTGACATCGCTCGGATCCGCGCCTTTCTGGACCGCGGCGTGGATGGCCTTTTCACAAGCAGCCGCTATGACTGCCTTTTCATCCTTGCCTTGCATGATCTCAATAATATCGACCTCGCCAGCGACCTTTGAGATTGCAGCCCCAACAGCATTCGCTGCGTCGTGGTGGATTGGCTTTTCGCCATTGGCTACATTATCAAGCTTCTCAGTCACGAGTAAGGATCCTCCACCCACCAGCAGGATATGGACCGGCGCTGCGGACATCTTCATCTTCTCAATGACGGACTCAAGTATCTGCTTCATCTGCTTCCGAGCTGCCTTGACAGTGGAAGCAGGAATATGGGCGACCTTGGAAGCATCACCGAGCTCGGCCATCCCCGAAGCGACCACGATGTCGCTGGAAGTCAAAGTCGGGCCGCCAAAGACAAGAGCTTGCTCAGTCAGAAAATGGCCCACTGAATCTGGCCCGACCGACACCACGCCGGTCTCTCCGGACACCTGCACCTTGCTCCCACCACCTAGACCTATAGAAACCACCTCGGGCATGGAAAAGGCAGTCCGTACTCCGCCCAGCTCGACAAAATTCGGAGCTTGTCGTGGGAAGCCCGAGGGAAGCAGAGCGCAGACATCGGTAGTCGTGCCGCCAATGTCAACGACCAAGACCTGGTGGTCTGGTTCCGCAGAAGTTGTTTCACCATCGATTTGTACAGCGCGCGGCTTGTCTAAGCCTGCGAGAAACGCCGCTCCCGTCATGCTATTGGTAGGGCCGCTACCAAATGTCTTGATGGGAAGCTTGGCAGCGGCCTCAGCGTCGATCAGGGTGCCGTCATTTTGGGAAAGATACAGAGGGCATTGGAGCTGCAGGCGCCTCATAGCCATCTTAAAACTGCGAATGGTCTTCTGGGCGGTGTCTAGAATCGTGGCGTTGAGGATGGTGGCGTTCTCCCGTTCCAGGTATCCTGGTGGACCAATGTCGCGGCTGCACACGATTTTGAGGGTGGGGTCGATGGCGAGCATCTGCCTTCGGCACTCCTCCTCGTGGATGCCCTCGTGGTCAAGTGGCGAGAAGACCTGGGATATGTCAGTGTCTCAGCAAAATCAAGGAGGGAAAGGCACCAGGATGTGCTTACTCCAACGATAGCAACCGTCCTGAGCAACTTAGCCTGGATCTGCTCTACGCAGTCCGTGATCTGCACTGGATTCAGGGGTGCAATCTCACGGCCATCGATCTCAAGGCCGCCATCCAAAAACCAAGCTCCTCCCTCCATCACCCGACGCAATCCAACAGGAAAATCCGAAAAAGGCGGTATTTGTCGTGTGAAAGGCCCGCAGAGCCGTACGACGGCGACTCTGCTCAAACGGCGCGCATCGGCCTCGATCAAGGCGTTGATAAAGTGTGTTGTGCCAATGGTGACGCTCAGCACGGAAGTTTTCGGCACGCCGGACTTGATCAGCACTGTCTCAATGGCCGTCGCTATACCGGACGTGACATCAGCTGTGGTGGGGGACTTGCATGATGCCAGAACACCGCGGCCGGGCGTGTCGAAGGCTCTCACATCCAGCAAGGCGGCGTCCGTGTTGGTGCCGCCGACGTCAACTCCGATGCGATACATATTAATGCGGTTCCTAAGACTTATATCGACTGGGTCGTACGTCTAGGTTGGCGTAAGTTCTAGTTGGTGATGGCTTTAAGACATGAAAATTGTGCACCAAGTGCTCTCTGGTGCGAATTGCGGTATTATTGGTCTGGAGAACAAGCGGTAACAGTTTGTATAATTATCAGTTGGCAAAGATTGCCCAATTAGCTTCTTGCTTGGTGGCGTTCTTTTTGGCTGCACTTTTCCAAAAAAAAAAAAAAAAAAACAAAAAACAAAAAAAAAACCTGAGACGCACCTCAGATTGGTCACGGGGCACCAAAGCAACAGAAGCGCGAGACGAGACGCGCACCC